>CAIGRO010073039.1:0-53302 GCA_903798355.1 Fraxinus baroniana
TAAACTCCCTTTTATCAAACATATTTGCGTGCCTCTGAACTTGTGTATTTGAATTACCTTGCAAATTCCAGGATGAGCAAATACTGGCCTAAGAATTCCCATCACATCATGAAGGGCTATCGTGTCCACTAAATAATCCTGACTTTTAGTTGATATCTGAATGAGAGCTGTGAAGCCCAAGAAGGATCTCAAGCTGTGCTGCTCAGTATCAACCTCAAAAACTCTCTCTTTACTCAAGACCACAGTTAGATCTTCTAGCTGCGACTTGGTCTCAACCCACACCAAAGAATCCCACATCTCAAAATTCTCACCATTATCAAACCCATCAAGAAACTCCAGAAACCCAATATCCGGATTCTTCAATAGCTTCGAAATCTTCCCCTTATATGGATGCAAGTTCAAATATTCCTCATTTGATTCAGTTTGGAGTTTCAAGTGTTTAAACTGGAAGTACGAATTTTCAGCTAAGACCCGTTTAAAAGTACGAATTTTTAGTGCATTTATAATAAAATAAAATAATTATATATTTGGTAAGATCTTGTTTGAGTCTCATTTTATTGCAAAAATGTATTTTGAAATAGTAGATTGACGCAGAATGTATGGTTAAAAAATAAATAATTTTTTTTATTTTGAATATAGGATGTGTTTTAGCCACATTATTTTGGAAAAATGTATTCTAAAAAAATGTTGAACCCCAACCTTGAGGACCACTCACCGCCCCGCTCCTAGAGTATAGTGGATGAGGTAAATTGCTGGATGTACCTCAACAGACTTGGATACAAGAGTTGACATACTGGTGCCCACAAAAAGTCCTATTCTAAACATTGTTAGAGGCAGGAATCGAACCATCACATTGCGGCTGCCAACTCAACTGAGACTACATCACTTATGTCATTTGCACCACTGTGATATGCCTCGGGGGTCGGGAAGAATGTATTCTATAATAGCGGAATGATGAAAAATGTGTGGTTGAAAAAGAATGAAAATTTGTTGATGTGATGGAAAATATTATTTTATTGAAGAATGTGTAGCTGAAAATGAGTAGAAAAATGAGAATGAAAATTTTAATGTGGGTCAAACATGGGGCGTAATATTATTTTATTGAAAATTGTGTAGTTGAAAGGAGTATAGAGAAAAATATATTTTGAAAATAATGGATATCAAATAAGGGCTAAATATATATTCATTTTGTCTCATTTATATAGGCCGACTTTCATTATTTTCTTGTCCTAATTATATAGTCTTTTCTATTTATTGAGAATGTTTTGTTTTATTTGTTTACTAATGTATCATTTTTTAATTTACTTAATTACAACCAATGTGAGAATCGAAAATTAAATTATTCAATTTCTTTATTGCTTCCAATAGTAATTTATTACTAGTCATTGATAATTAAATAATAATAAATTAGAAAAGTTTTTAACAAAAATTGCATTTTCTTTGATATTAAATAAGTTTTTTTAATCCATATGAAAAAAATCAACATATATAAATGGGAATAATGAATATTTAAAAGTTTATACTGATAAATTCATATTTTTTTTATTCACGATTTGCAAGAAGAATTTATAAGTCAAAGTTTTGAATCTAATGGCCCATTTGGTAGAGATTAAAATTGAAAAATTAAACGTTATTGTTAACTTTTATTAGACGAGTAAGACCCAATAATGACTATATTTTCAATTTTAATTGGATTTTAATCCCTACCGAACGGGGCCTAAGAGTTTGTTTGATTGCAATGGTGGAAAATAGGTGGAAATAAAATATTTTACAGGAAAAATAATTGCCTAGAAATTATTTTATAGGAAATTGTTAATTAAGTGTGTTTGATTGATATATTTTCCACCCGAAATTTTTTTAAAATTTTGGATCTTTTTGTTCACGTTTGGCTTTATTTTATATGGAAATTGTTTATTAAAATGAATTATTTTTTTTTTTTATAATTGGTTATGAAATTTGTTACCATTGCAAAAAAGTTAAAAAAAAATAATAATTTGCTCGAAAACTATTTTTTCACCATTTTTTTTATCAAAGTTTAGTGTTCGTTTGGCTTCGTTTTACATCAAAATTGTCCATTAAAGTGATTTTTTTTTTACAATTGGTTATGAACTTTATTTCCATTGCTATACATTTAAAAAAAAAATGGCCAGAATGTGGAATTCGTTTTCCCACTTTTCCAAGAAAACAGGCGCGTAAGTTTACACATCAAACAACACAAAAGTGGAAAAATGAAAAATATTTTCCATTTTCATGGAAAAATTGACAAATCAAACATGCCCTAAATTATTTAGTTTGGATATTAGAAGCAAGTCATTTGCATTATTGAATTTTGCTCAAAGTTGAAATTTTAAATTTATCTATTAAAGCGTGGATGTGGTTTATTTAATATATAAATTCTTTTGAACTATTTGATACCATGGATTTAAGTATCAATTGCCGATTAGAGTTAATTTTTAATAGATATTTTGAACATACCACTTGAATGTCGTTAAATAATTCATTGTTAATTTGGCATAAAATTATTTTAGCTTAGCCTCTTGTGAAAATAAAAATACAACCTTTTTTAATCATTTTTATTACATAATATACATCGACTATCTAATTAAACTTGTTACAGCTCCCCGAAGGAGAAAGACAAAAATGATAGCAATTATATTAATACAGTATCGGATTCTGTAGATCTGATTGAAAGCTCTAGAAGAGCTGATTTTATGTTATACATAGGGATAAATTTTACTATTGCTAGTAATTCGCTCTCTATTATACTAAGAAACAAAATGAATATATTAGCTTCTAAAATATGAATAATTAATCAATACTATACATTAGTACAATGGAGTAATGTATTGAACCACAAGTTCAATAGCTTTTATATTTTATTATTTAACATGTTCAGTTAGATCATCTCTAGACCAATAATGATGCGAAATGAGAATTCAAATGGACATTTAATGAATAATCAGAAGATTATTCAATCCAAAAAAATTGTATGTAATGGTTGTTCTTTTTATTGAAAATTGAGCATTGATCGTCACTACTCAAAGTAAGGACTAAATTTCCTACATTTATAAAAATTAATTAGTGTGATATATGGGGTTATGTCACTCTTCACGTTGATCATCTAAATATTATTTGTATTCAATAGATTTGATATATCTATTTGATGATTGCATGATGTTGGCAACCTGAAATTTCTATTCAAATTTTAAATTATGAGTGCAATTCTTAGATCACACAATCAAGACGGTGTGTTTTGTTAATGCTAATGAGCCTAAATCTCAACATTTTAATAAGCGTTAGTTGGGATATCGATAAATGGTCTCACACTATTCATGGTTAAATGCCTCTAAACAATTTCTTAATATTATTATTGAAATCAAAGTACTCCCATTTCTGTTTATGAAATTTTATTACGCATCATGCCAACTGGCTTATGGTCAATGCTTAATTTTTTTCATCTAATTATTTCGATGGTGCAGCATATGTAAAATTGATTCATCACAATACACTGAAATGAAAAGTAAAAAATGTCAAGAATAAACGAGTAGTTTGAACTTTTATCTCGAACGAATGATATTTTATAATGCGATTCACTAATTGTCAATTTGACTGTACAATTATATTATCATTAGGGGAGAGAATTAAGAAGCTAAAAATAATGTACTGCATTATTATCTAACTCATGCAAAAGATAATTCGAACCAAAAGTTTAAAAGATAATTTATTTAGATGCAATTAATGACCAAAGAAATCAACAATATCTCACACACCAACTTAAAAACTCTAACTCAAATTAATGTCCTGTAGGATAATTAGTTAATATTATATTTATCAAATTCAAAGTGCACCTCAAGTGTGGTGATATTCAATTCTAATATAAGAATCTATAAATAAAAATTGAGGAATTAGCAAACATAGTCCAATTAAGGAAGCATACACTCTTGTTGAGTATTTAGACATAACAAATTATAAAATCTCAGAAGAGGTTTAGGTACCTGATATATTGAAAATTGAGATATATCGATAAATTATGTCGTTATGCGAAAGAAATAAAATTGAAAAAAAATAATTGTAAACAATATTTTTGTACATGGTGTATTATTTCATAATATGAATAGCAGCGATATAGAAATAAATTTATTGAAATATATCGACCAAAGAAATAATTCATCAAATAAAAGGATGGAATCCTAGCAAAAGTAAATTTACTACAGAAACTTGGAGTTTCTGTATTTGTAGTCCAAACACCTAAAGGTGTATACTTATATGAAATGAAAATGAAAAAAATAAAGTCATAATATAAAATGTACGGCTCTATGCGTAATGAATTTTGAGAAAACTTGTATGTCAGGTACAATGTTGTAATTGACATGTTTGTGAACAAAAGTGTCTTAATTGAACACTTGTAAAAAGTTAGGGACTTGGATGCAATTTTTTATAGATGAGTTCGGTTAGGATTAGAGGTTGAAAACAAGGAAAATGCGTTGCCGAAATTTTACTAGTTGCGTGCCTAACTCACGCTCAAGCGTAAAAAACAGAAGAGTTGTCGTCCGCCTTTCGCCTTGCTCTCGCTCGAGCGATAGCATCCTCGCTCGAGCGAAAGGCTCCCTAGCGCAAGCGATGTATTTATGCGTCCGACCTAATTCGTGATTTTGAAAAGTTTTACAGGTCACATAACACCTAAGCATCCTCAACTATAAATACAGATGTTTGGGACGAATTTCGTAAGGTTGTTTTATTGTGCTTTCATTGTTTAACACATCCACATCATATTTTGAAAGATCTAAGAGCATAATTCTTTAGTGAAAACAAACATATTATTCATGTGATCCGACAATCTGATTTTGAAAAATATCAGAGGTTCTAATCCAAAACACTGGACTTCCTTAACACTTTGGGGAAGAGATTTAAGCGCGGGAAGAAGAATGGGAATAGATGATTCCTGAGTATCCACTTGGAAAAAAACGTATGTAGAAAATCGTGAGATTGCGACAACATATCTTGGTAGAAGATTGTGAGTCTGTAAGTACAGCAGATCTTGAAAGCTACAAGAGGTAAATCATGAGGTCTAGTAGAGTTGACTTGACAATATGGTAGCAGGTCGTAAAGCTGGAATGAGCAGCAAATCTTGGAGTTGCAGGGTTTACAACAGCTAGTGGAACTAGTTTGGAATTGAACTGTAACCCACATTGTCTATAGTGGATGTAATTAACTTGGTCCCAAAGTTTTTACCTATTGAGTTTCTCCGTCATCAAACTTTGTATTATTTGTTGCTTTTCAAATATTATAACTGCGCTAATTCAACTTAAGGAAATTGGATTGTATGCTTGACCATCTAGAAACTAATTATAAGTGACTTGCTGCTTTAATTAGCGTGATTCTGCACACAAGGTCGAACTAACTTATAATCTAAATCAGTCTAGCGGCATCTAATGAACTCATATTGTATAAATAGATAATTTTTGATGTGTTGGATGTAATCACAAGTCTATGTTTTATTAGTTTGATAATATATGGAATTTGATATGTATATAATAAATGTGATTATATCCAACTTATCTTATATAGAGTCTGTCCGAGCCTCATTTTTATAAAAAAATCCATTTTAGAATAGTGATTTGATAGAGAATGCATGGTTAAAAATAAGAAAAAAATTTGGATTCGCGTATAATATTATTTTATTGATGAATGTGTGGTTGAAAATAAGAGAGAAAAATGTGTTTTGGAAATAATGGAGACCAAACAGAGGCATAGTTTCAATATTATCTTTGAATGAGTTTATGCTTGAAACATATAATTCAAGTGATATTATCAAGAGGGGGAGTATACGTGCTGTATTCTTTTTCCTTTAACCAATGTTTTGTCCCATTGATTTTTTTGACAAGATTTTTTAACGAGATAATTTTTGTAGCGTAGTTAAAAAAAATATTGTATTCTTTTTCCTTCATTATGATTTTCCTCACACGATTTTTTCAAATGAGGTTTTAATGAGGCATATTGTCTATATAATGAGTGTTTATAACCTACAAAATATTTACCCTCAAAATAATATTCTGATATTTATGAAACTCCTGAAGAGATCGACAAGAGTTATTTTTTGAATTATCATGTTACTATAATCATCAAAAGTTGATAAATATTTCGTATGAAGACGATATTATTTGAAGGCCATAACAAGACAATATGAAACATGTAATTGCAATATTAAAGATATAACGTACATGTAAGGAAAATTGATTCTTGAAAAAGAATTGGACAACCTAAGCAAATCAGAAAATCTGTTGAAACTGGAGCCTTCAGTTTATCGATTTTTTCAACTGAGTTAGTTGGAATCTATTAGCCAACTGGAGCCTTAGTTGTTAGGTGGTAGTTAATAGTTGAAATAACTCTTGTATTGTGTCTATAAATAGCCTGGATAGGTGATAGCAAAGTAAGGTTCTCGAGAGTGAAAAATGAAGAGAAAGTAAGCTTTGATAAGAGTGGTAAAACTCTTATAAATCTAGGAAAAATTCTTTCTGGTGATTTCAAGTGTGTAAATCATGATTTGCTTTGGTTAATAAAGTGTGAGGAAGAGGATTTCTCCCTGTTTAAATCCATCCTTAATGTTTAATTCTTGCAAGTTTTGTTTTCTGTTGAATTCCTATTGATTTTTGAGTTCAATACCGTTTTCACAGTATTTGTTCATATACGGTAAGTGAAAGGCATCTCCGGTAAGTGGAAGCCATGTACGGTATGCACGGGTAAATACGATAAGTTCAAATCAGACAATTTTTTCTTCTTTTCCTGCGGTGCATCTTTGATTACTGAAATTATTGATTAAATCCAAAGTAAAGGTAGCCTTCTAAAGTCCCAACGGTACAAGATATGGATGTTTCAATATAAAAATTTCATTTAATGAAATAAAGGGAGCAACTGTACTATTTTTCTTTTAACTTAAATTTTGTTTCATTGGATTTTCTTGACAAGATTTTAACGAGACATATATTTAGTAACATATCATTCAAAAGGAAATGTTGTAAATTATATATTTATTAGCGAATGACAATTATACATCTGTAACCTTGTTTTTATTACCATTATATAAGACCCTACAAATATGAGACTCTGATTCTCAATAAAATACATAAAAGTCTATTAACTTCTTTACTCTTATCTCTTTTTTCTATATTTGTAACAAATAATATATATTTTTGGGAGGGTGCAAGATAATGAGCTTTGTGAAATGGGACTTGGGGGTGTGTAATAGTATTTACCCCTTTATTAATTGCGACTGGGTAAAATTACCACGAGAGTAAGGTCATCTTCGACCATTAACATTAAAATTTGGTGTAGTTTTACGGTGCTTCACAAACATTTTCAATCATTACATTAATTATCTTCCATCTATATGTCCCCATCTAACTATCTTCTACAATATTTAAAAGGGGGAATTGAGGGAAAACTTTTAAATATCAATTTTATCCTTACATATTTAGCTATAAGCCCAATTTACCCTCATTCGATATCCTATTTTCCATTTTGCCCTCATATTTTTATTTGTTAACATTTGTCAATAATGTCCTTAGCTATTTATTTAATTTATATTGATTTTATTTTAAACCATTAATGCTTCCATTTGTATTAAACCAAATCAATACATGAAGATGAAAGGGCATAGACCATATACCGAAACTCAAAGAAGAATCAACTCAAGATTAATTCAATAGTTTTTTAATTGATACCAATTAATTATTGTAACAAAATGACTTCCTAGCTCATCCTCAATTACTATGATGATAAATACATAACAAAAAAACTATTTACCTTCTTGCTGATATCTATATACTCACACATTTGGAATTTCAAATGTCTAGATGGTATTAGTCTGGGGTGTCAATTTTACTCTTTGCTCAGGATGTACATTTTACCCAAAGGAGCCCGAGCCGAATCGACTCTACTCAAGGCCCGAGCTGAAAGTTCAGGTCGAGTTTAGATTTTTTCACTCGGCTCGACTCGGGCCAAAAAAAACTCGAACTATTTTTACTTGAGCCGAGCCCGAGCTTGAGCCTCGAGTGTCAGCTTGCAAGCCTCTAGACTCGACTCGGTTCGTTGACATTCCTAAATTAGCATAACTCTATAAAATCACTTAGTGAGGCTTTGGATACTACCAAAACAATCATTTGAAAGGGCCAAATGGACGTGCTTGAGTTTTTGAGCTTCATGAGCAAATTGCTTAGTGGTGACAATAATCGTTGGAAGAGGTGGTGCCAGCTTCGAACTTCTCAAGAGAAAATGACTACCTAAAGATATGACTTGTTTCTATCAATAGAACTTATACAAAATTTCCTTGATATTTTTCATTTTGTTCATCTCTCAATAAAATTTCGATAACTCCTTCCCTCGGACTCTGACTTCTATACATTAAATATTCAAATATCCGCCAAACAAATCAATAATAAGAGAAGAAAAAATATTTTTAAGGATTGATAATTGGGCATTATTTCTCTTTCGCAATATTTTTTTATTTCGAAATATTGAATAGTTAGCAATCGATCTTTCTATTGTCGTACTTTGCATTCCGACTCGTGAGTTTTGCCTTTTCTTTTACGGTACAAACTATACGACTTTTTATTTTACAAGAGTGGGAATTTTACGTCGATCCAGGCAACAAATTTAATGGTAGCATCGATGCATTCTAAAGATATGAAGTGATACCGAATCTCAATCTTAAGTTGAACGCACAGCACAAGGAGATCTTTAGGAGTTCCTGCTTTGGTCATCATATTGAGTCATCAGATTTCACAGATTTTTCTAAAATGCATTTTCCTAATCAGTGCCCCATCTATACATAATACAATTTCTACATATTTCATATGCAGTCGAAGTAGTTAATTACATAGAAAATCCATACTACATCACAACTGTGAGTCACATGTTTCACATACAGGAACTTCATATCTAATATATCACATTCGATTTCAGTGTAAATTCATCCATATTTCTATACATTTTTGCTGAAAAGAAATTGTAATCACATATTTTGTTTCATTACCTTTCCTTGAAAGAGCAACATTATTGCATTACAAGTAGAAATTAGCAACAAAATCCAACCATATCAGTCATTTCATGTGTAAAGATATTGCAAAATGTGTGGACGATTCGTTAAAGCTCACAGTTATAGTTGGGGCGTTGTTATAAGTTAGAGAAAATAGTAATGCTATTTGCAGTCGTTCACTACCGTAATCGCCCTACGTACATATATGTGGCGGTTAAAATGTCACGTAGGGCAACTACGGTAGTGAGCGACCACAAATAGCATTACTTTTTTCTCTAACTTATAACAACACCCGAACAATAACTGTAAACTGCCACATGTATGCCACGTAGGGCGACTACGATAGTGAGCGATTGCAAATAAAATTATTACATATATGCCACGTATAACGACTACGATAGTGAGCGACTGCAAATAACATTATTCTAGAGAGAACTGTGATATGTATTGAATCAAGACCCCAATACCATCTTCGATAATGAACTAGGCAACGCACATAAAAACATGAAGACTTGTAGTCTTTTCACTCGCCAATAATAAGGAAAATTCGTAGTTATAAATAGGCATCATACAATCTATTGACATCAAATCTTTGTTCTCATATCTGCTTGCATTTTTGTTTTATTGGGTTAGATTGTTGGAATGTTACACAAGAAGTAAAAAAAAAAAAAGAATTACACAGCTCAACGTATTAACGTTGCGTCAATCCATTATTCCATCATGACAGTTAGTAACAAAATAGATACTATATTATCTGATTTTTTGCAACACCTCAATTAATCTTGTTAGGATTTATGTTGTATTGGCAGCTATTTAGACAAAATTATTATTACAAAAGAGTTGTAAAAGTCAATGAGTCTTTTGGGAGTTGCACGAGTGACGATATTTTCCAAGAAATCCTAGTTTGCGTTTTTCAAGAGTTTTATCTATCTCATACTATCTAAATACCTCTTAGTATAAGCACTCAATTCTCATTACGTTTTTATGTGTGATTAATCATTATTTTACATCATTACATCCAAGATCCAAGAACACGTTCAAATATTGAGATTAAACTTGTGATTCTTGAAATCATCAACCATAAGTTGAGAAAAAATCTAATTCAAATAATCCAAAATACCCACTTTCTAGATATCGCTAGGAATGTACATTCTCAATAGTCTTCACAGATTGCTGGAATTTGAGGAATGTTGGACTAGAAGCACAGAAAGAGTACAAGAACAATATATTCTTCGTGATCCACATGAGATAGACAATTACAGAATATCAGGAGCAGGTGTGACTGAAGCACATTCCAGCGAGTCTTGAAAATTGCAAAAATTTAATCAGCGAGTTTTAGTGAATTTTCTAGGTTAGATCATACTGTAAATTATTATTGTCTATCGTGGAAGTTACTATTTTGGTCCCTGAATTTTTACCCAATTAAGGATTTTCTTCGTCATCAAATTTTGTTTTATTTACTGATTTATTTATTATTGTGACAATTCAACATATGATAACTTGACTCAATTGACTAAACATCTAAAACAATTAAAAAGTAATTTATTTCTTTTAATTGATAATTTTAATTCCACATTATTCACTTACCAGATGATTTTAGATCTAACGAGTAACTTTCAAATCTTTTGGTTGGAACTTGGAATACAGCTCGGTTATTCAATTACATGGTATTTATAGTATTATTATTTTAAAATGAGGTAAACGCTTTTGTTTCACAGTTTCACTTCTTTATAATTACGTCGGATTCCTTCTGCTTTGATGCCGAGTCCCAGTCTATAATTCCAAGGGCTTTCAAAGGGTGAGCTACATAACTAAGAATCCATTTGACACGATTTTTGAAAAGTCAAAAATTATTTTTGAAATTAAGAAGATGCTTTTAAATATTTTTTGCATAATTTTCTGAACATATTTTGTGACTAGAACTTAAAAAAAAAAAAAAAATATGATCTAAAATATCTTTCTCAAGAAGCAGAAGCCCAACCTAATAGCCACATAGTTGTGTTGTGCGTGTTCAACTAATTTGTTCAATACATCAAAGAACTCACTCTAATAGTTTAATGATTAAACAAAGTGAGATGGGAATGAAAATGCCCTACCAGACCCCAACCCATCAAAATAATGATAAACAGTAATAAAAACGATTTATTTATTTTACAGTGTGTTCTTACCCACAAGAAACAGCAAAGTTCAACCTACTATTGTGAAACAATCACAGGCTAATGCCAGAGTAACAAAATTGAAATTATGGGGAAAAGAAAGAGGAAACCTATCAAAAAAACGCTGTACATCAACAAGAACTCGACTGGAGTACATCAATAGACAAAAATGAGTAGAGACCGAGTGACTTGTGCAAGAGAGAGGCGTATCTCTTTGGCATTAGGCTTGAAACTATCAAATGCATGTTTTTCTCTTTTTACAAAGAATAAAAAGAAAGTTTGCTAAGTTTCACCTTATAACCGTCAACTAGATTGTATGGTGACGACTATGAAATTTTGCTACCTCAGGCAGTTAACAGTTATGAAGAGCCGATGCATATACTTCTCTTTATCTTCGATTCTCCAAGAAATTGTCTATTGATTAGGGACAGACGTACCTGATGTCAAAGAACATTTTAGTGCATGTACATAAACAGAGAAATAGAATGGAAAAATGAAACATTGGTTCCTACTTTATCTTCACAAAGACAACTGATTGGTATGAATCCTTTATGGACAACTAACTTTCTAGTTCTCACAAGTACGTGAAGCAAAAGTTTGTATATTATACTGTTTCAGCACTTCCTTTGACTACATGCAACCATCCATCCAGTTGAGATTACTGGTCTTCTTTTCTTTCAAACCGCTGTACAGGTTTCTACCTTGTATATTACACTACTATGATCCAGTTTAGCCTTGATACATTAACAATATATAAGTGTACAAAATCAATAAAATGAAAAACTATAATCAGAATTTGGCGTCATGGACATTTAAAACAAGTAAACAAGGTAGGAATACATATGAAACGAGGTCAATTCAAATATTGAGTGAGTTACTTATCTAGGATCTCACATCTTTTAATCATGCAAGTAAATTTGGCTTTTGTATTCAAATGTAGAAAGTTCAAATGAATAGTTGGAAATAGATTGGAAATCCATATTTACTTACCACAGCAGTAAATAGAACTGAGAACGAAAAGACATGAGAAGGCAATGACATCATCTACTTGCTACACTATCAAATCAAATCAAATCCATAAGAATATAATGCTCTTAAATTTAAACCTGCATTAGGTTAGAACTAAAAAGCACGAAATTTGCAGGGGGAGATATTGCGAAAGAAAGCTATTCACTTCGAACTCAGATTAATGAATCTATGTACCTTTTAATCAGTAAACAGATCGAGATTTATTTTGGGATTGAACTCTTCCAATATAAGGGGCAACCAACAACTCAGATTAATGAATCAAAGTACCTTTTAATCAGTAAACAGATCGAGATTTATTTTGGGATTGAACTCTTCCAATATAAGGGGCAACCAACAAATCCAATTTTACCAACCAAAGTGCGACTGCAGATGATGTTTGTGGCATGGATGGGAAGCTTGCAAATATTTCATCCGGGAGATAATTAGAACGCAGCTCGTCATTTAATTGATAAAACCAATCATCGTTAATAGCACTGATAAAATCAGCCAGAACCTAAAGAATTTGTAGAGTAGATGAGAGAAATTATGAGTATCAGCCTTTAGACACTTATCAAAAAAAAAAGTATCAGCCTTTAGATAAGTGAACCAGCAATATTCAAAGACAAAATAACAGAGATGCAATTTTCATCACCTGCAAAAACTCTGCCAAACTCAAAGATCGTCGTAACCTACTGACCCAAAGATTATGAGCAGATTTTTTCCAAGGCCCCAAAAAGGCATCGTCAGGCAGAACTGTCTGCAAAAAAAAATAAAATAACTGAGAAAAAAAATCCAAATCAAAGCACCAGGAAATTCAACTATAACTCCTTTTTCCAGTGTTGTTTCAACTGTTCCCCAATGGCAATGACACTTCTACGAGTTAAATTTTTTTAGGCACTGTATCTGTCCTGCAATTAATAAGACATGTCTAAGCTACACAGAAGTCAGTGAACAGTTACAGTTTGACTTTTTGTCACTCTAAACAAGATTTATGACTCCTGAAGTGCCAAAGGTTATTCTTGGCCCTACTACCTATAAGCATTTATGCTATCATTTGAGATACAATGGTAACACTTTCAGTCTTCTTCCTCCCACTCAACTATAAAATATTTCCGTTGGCAATTCAAACCTCTGGGTGTCTAATTTTATGACGCTCTAAAATAGAAGGCATCAAATATTATTGTGTATCGCCAAGTCAGCCACTGTGGTTCGTACCACTTTTGCAGTACAATATGCCTCGCACATTTTTAATTGCCTATTGGGATGTCGTGGTCAAGGTAACCCAGGTGAATCCTAAAACCTGCTACAAATCTATTAATTCCTATTGAGATAAAGGACGCCATGAAAGTGAGATGCGTGCCACAATGCAGCAAGGTGAAAACTCCTAGCCACGACTTGTGCTGCAACAGTTAAAGCAATTCATTTAAGAAATGACAAAATTGATGTCGAGGTTGGTTTCCAGAAAAGGCAAACTAAACCGATGTTTGCTGTTTGCACAACATAAAAACAGCACATCGCCAAAGAAACCATGCTTAGAATAATCAATATACAAACACACTACAAGAAGTTAAATGACCAGAAAAGAGACCGTCTTAATGCTAAATGCATGTAGGTGATATGCATCAATATTCTGTGAAATTATTGTAAAGCATACCTTTACAACTACTCACCTCAATTGCATAAATTGCAGCTTTGAGTGCTTGCAACTGGGATGACAGTGCCCTTTGTTTATGATATTTGTTAATATTTGTACTGTCCTGACATACTGCAGAATGAATGGCATATCTTTCTTCTAGATCAAAATCAAGCTCAAATGTGGTATGACAAACTTTACAGTGCTTCTCATCTCTCCAATAGAGGTCATGACAGTGTTCACATCTTCTGAGTGAGTCAATATATGCCCTCTTCCCATTTTTAACAGTGTTAAGTTCCGAATAAAATGACTTCCATACCCATGAGCCAAAAGCTTGGGAACGGTTCCATTGGCCTTTCTGTTCTGCTTTCTTCCCAACTTCAGGAACTGTGGCAACGGTAGAAGAGGGAAGATCATTTTGCATTTCTCTCAGGCTCAATTGGTTGTCCACATCAGACACCGGAGACGAACTATCTTCCCTAGATGTATTTGATTCCAATTGATCAAATACAGTGAGCTGCCTGATTCTACCATCATTTGGCATACTGGACATCGCTTGGCAAAGAAATGCTTTTTGTTTCTCCAAGGACGCTAAAAGGCAAGCCTCCCGGGCACCCCGACGGTCCAGGGTCGACAACAAAGTGCACAAAGCCTGAAACCAGATTTATCAGACACAAGCAGAGTTCAAAATGAAATTCCAACATGTAAGTAAGAATTCTCTTTTAAGTATGTTAAGAACACAAAACCAGACAAAGTTTACCTCTTGAGTATCAATCAACTCCCAATGACCATCTTCAGAAGATTCAAAATAAATCCTCTTATGGCCAGGATCAAATTCATCACAAGGGCCCAAGAAAATCCAGTATCTATTATATCTACGATCTGAACCGAGAAAGATAGATTGCATTGTGTGTAAATATTCATCTGCTTTCATTCCTTTAGCGTTCTTCCTCATGTTGGCATCTTTTCCCTTGCCACCAACCTTTGACATAGGGTTTAAAGAATCAATTGGACGTTCTGATGTAGTCACATCATTGTTACTAACCATTTGTCTACCACCACCTACTAATAGCCCAGGTTTACATTGTTTAACTGTTGATCGCTTTATTTTTCCACCAGAAGCATAATGATTGATGCTTGGAGGACATTCAGCATTGGGTATGGGTGTTAAGAAATCCTGCAAGAAAGAGTGACAGTAATCAAAGGATAACTAATATAGCACATCCGCAACTGATAGAATTCAATAATGATTTCCCATCTCTGGATAGGCAAAAGTATCTAGAAACCAAATATACATATGCAATATTTATTAAAATATGACAGACCATGCACTCACCCATAAATCACGGAAACAAGTTCAGAACATAAACAAATTTGCCTAAAATGAAAGTTGCTAAAGTGGGCTAAAGTGGCAAGTTATTTTTTCCCTTAAAGTGGCATAAATATTACATTTTAACTTTATTCTTTACTATGTCTTAAGTTGTCCAACTAATTATATTTCCAGTTTGCCGTTTCAAAGCTGATTCAAGAAGTTCCTTGATGAGCAGAATAAAGCCCCAGGAAGCAATCCCATGAAACCTCCACAGTGATAATCTAGAGAGAAGCTTTCTTGGGAAGAATATATTGATGCAAAATATATATACCATTTATGGATCGCACTCAAGCACATTTGTTTCAAGTTTTGACCAGAAAAGGTGACGACTAAATTTGTTGATGCATGTTTTTTTCACTATCATTGCAAAAACTCCATTTCAGTTCTGCTATAAACAAGCCCGATCTGCTCAAGATTAAATCAAGACTAATAAGACAAGGTTGAACAGATATTTAAAGCAATAAAATTTCAAAACTCAACAGGATCTCAATAAAGTTGCTCAAGCTCACTTTAAATTCAGTTTACCAAAAGCACATTCATGCTCAGATGAGAAGTACGGGTATTCTCATGGTGCCTCTCCATACTAGCGATTTAGAAACAACAATGCAATGTTGGCCAAAAGAAGCTTGCACGAGTAAAATAGACTAGGTATTTCTTGAACACAGTGAACAAAGTTGAACTAAAATTCCACCAAAAGAATGACCAAAATCTTTAACAGATCACTAAATTTATTTTTAACAAGCAACCAACTTCATTTTCTTTACTTTGACTCCTGTCAACCCATTTTTTAGTTGACTCAACCAAGTCAACTAAATTCAGTAATCACTACTGTGACTCAGTGCATGTTCGGCAAAGCTTCAATTATAGCCTCTGTTTGGCAAATTTATAAGACATTTATAAATTGGTCGATCTTCATTTTCAACAACATATTTCAAGAGACCCATGAGTACTATTCACTCATCCACCACTCATTCTAGCTATTTATAAACTAATCTGGTATAAATTCTTCCCAATCGGAGGCATAATTTAAGCACTCCCAACCATGCTATCAATGAAAATTTTCATTCACCTCTAAGTTATCACATCAATTCGGTTCTTACAGAATCTAGAAATTATTTGACTGTTTTGAGTTAAATTATCCAAATTGCTAATTTCGCTTCCTTCAAATTTTAAACTCTCCTAACCTTAATCAATTGCATAAATTCTACAACTAAATAAATCATAACCTCCCATAATTATTTTACCAATACCAAAGAGTTACATATTTCCATTGTCGTAATATAACGTTGTTGAAGAAACCTCTTATTCCGATAGTTTCGAGTTGTCGTAGTAGGGCATAGATTGAAAAATTCATCAATTAACCAACTCATAATAAAAGTTTTTCCCCTAATAAGTCATATGGGAAGGTATATCACTTCTAAGTTCTTGTGTCATTTTTGTCTGTCCTCTTGATCATTAAAACATCCCAATATATTTTCGTCCATTGGCATCAATGTTAAGTATAAAGAAAACAATTACTTAAACCAGCTGTACACATCCATCCATTTTATCCTGGTGATGTTTTCTGGTGATTTGGGAGGAAAGAGTCATTAGCTATTCAGCTGATTAGCTGTGTGTCAACCAAGTTCATATGGGCATCTCATCATACATTCACGATACCATAACCAAAACCACAAAACAATCATGATGATCGTAATGAGTACTAATATATTTTTGTTGCAGCTAACACTAGTAATTTAAACTTATCACCACCCAAGTTTTGTCTACAAGGTTGCGCAGAACACCAGACCTCCTAATTTATATAACTAGTCAAGATAGAGGTAAATCTGAATTCTGTACTTCTACACAGTGATTTCACCAGGATTCCTTGCACAAAAGTCAATGAAAATCAGACAGTAAAAATATATCAAAAGCATCTTCTTAGTTTTTCCATGACTTCATTTCTTTTCTACTTTTTTATTTATAAGCAAAGATGTGTCAATATTTATTCATTTATCTATTCATAAAATGAAGGTGAAAATTTGATTCATAAACTTAAATGAAAATGCCTCCAATTCATCATTGAATGATGATCAGGTAACTATGTAGTTCATGGAATATCTATATACTCATATTAGATATAAGCCTACTACATTGAGTATCGGCCTTAAATCAATATAAATATCAAGCTATAACACACACAAAATCAATACAAGTTAACTAGTGTAAACAAAAATAAGTTTGGCGCGTAGAATGATGAAGTAAGTCTTAATTTACTACCAAGAAATGAGAGAAGGCACAAGTATACCAAGGGAAAGAAGAAACTAACAAACAAGGTGGATTACCTCTTTTCTGATACTAGATCCAGCACTAAGCAGATCAGTCAATGCAGCTAAGGCATTCAACTTCTCTTCAATGCTTAAATCTGAATATTCACCATCCATTAAACCTAACAACCACACTTCTCCTGGAGTACACTGTCAACGTATTATTCTTATTTCTACAATGATCTCGTTTAAGTCTAGCAGGACTGGAATCCATGGACTCACACTTGTAATCATCCTCCTCGTTGCATCCACCACTCACGTCAGAAATCTCATCAATGCTCCCAAAGTCTTCACAATCAGTAGGACAAACTTCTTTACTGATTTCATTGATACGTAGACGATATCCAGAAGAAGAAATCTATCTTTTCAAATAATGTAATGTCACTCGAGAAAGCCACGCTTATTAAATTCTCTAGGTCATGGGTTGTATCCACAAGATTCAGCTCAACAATCTTCAGAACAAAATAAATATTCTTAAAGTTAGCAAATTACATCGACGATACTTAAATAGAATAATATTCTCCTCTCTCAATTCAATAATATGCAAACTTACAGGTGAAGATTTTGCCAACTCTGAGACTTTCATTCCACTACTTCCTTGGGTCAGCAAAATGCTGAACAGTTCACCCTTCAGTGTACCAGAAACTAAGCCATACTTTGCCATAAGATTGAATAAGATTGACTTCCTACAGAACAACAAGCAGCAAACAAATACATGAGAACCGTGCAAACCAACCAAGCTGTACTTGATGAGTCAATCAAGTGTAAACTCTCTTTCAAGCACCCTCAACAATCATAATCCTGGACAACCTATTGTATGTGTTGTATGTCTCATATAATGATCTACTACCCTTTGTGTTGACACATTATTAGGGCTACATATCCTATGTGCAACAGGAGAACAAACCATTCATATAAGTGTGCATGCATACACAATGACAAGTACCAAAGGCAAGGCCCTCCCTCTTGGAGAAGGCTGCCTGGAGGGCATCATTGGTACAAGGGAAAGAGACAGAAAATGTTGGAGAGGCCTATGAAACCATATGCTATGAGATGTGATGAAATAATTCAAGTGTGGGGCACAACAAAAAAATAATCATTATTTCTAACAAGTTTGGGTGTGAATCTTTTTTCATCATTCCATGCAATCCAGTGTTACATTTAAAGCAAAGGCACGGCAAACCATTATGAAAAATTAAAACGAGAAAAGCGGGAAAATCAGAAATTTGAATACCTTGTTGAGAGATCCTTTAGGCGCAATTCCAAGCTTAGAACCAAAACCAGCAGCAACGAACACCTGACGTAATATTTCTGTCCATGTCAGGAGGTTCAGTGACTTTTGCCATATCTCTAGTACAAAGTCTTGACCTTCAAACTGCCAGATGACAATGAATAGATGGTTAAAACAGTGANGGGGGGGGGGGGGGGGGGGTGTAGATATACAGAGACATTTATGGACATGTATCTAACAACAAGGACTATCGTATCTGGCAGGCCACCAACTATGCACTCATTTGAAGCCAAGGCCCCGCATAATCACTTATCATAAAAGATCTTCAAATGGCCCCAATGAAAGGTAAAGGGTGCAGCATGCCAAATTTATTAATTTTATTAGGTTCAAGATAATCTCTCTCTCTCTCTCTCTTTGATAAAGAAAAGACAACAGTTTATCAAGCTCTCATCCAAATTAAGTACCAGTTGAGCAGCTGTTTCTGATGATATAATTACACCAATCAATTATACATATAAAAAATGTAAAGTTGTATTATAAGATGAATGTTTCTTCAGTTTGATGAGGAAATTCAATATCTTTATGGCATTCATGGTGTAATTTAAGTAATTTTCAAGCACATGATGTGAATAACTCAAAAATACTTGATCTCCGATTCTTCAGTCCTCTATTTCTCCATAGGTCAACATCTTCACACTATGACATGAACTTCCACAGTAAAAGCATGCACGAGACAATAGCTTAAAAATAATACACAAGCCCACAGCAAAACCCTTCAGAGTGACGCTTACTTTGTTGTTTGTTAATTTTTATTTTTTTTTCTGATTTCTGATCGAGAACATAACAGCACGATTAAGACAATTTGTTCTTTCAACCCTGTCAAACATGCCCATCAAGTATGGTATAATTTTTTGGGATTTAACTTTATAAATGGCTCTTGCAAGTGCAAGAGGTTGCCAGCCCTAAACATGTATGAAATAAGGCATGTTTTTTAAGATGAGAAGAGAAGTGAACTAATCACCAACGTTATTCAACTATACCTGATAGACAATGATGTTCACATCTCAAATGAGTGGGTCAATTACCAAAGTTGCTGAACCCAAATATAGTTACCATCAAGAATATCATAGTTTGATGTAATAAATAATCTTTCCTAAACGTAAAAATAATGAATTTGATAAGCCTCCAATCAAGTATACTGTATACCTAATTACCTATTCTAGAAGATTAAAGAACGAAATGGCAGCAACAGATTCTGTTAACTTGGCAGGCTGAGGTGGCCAAAACTGTAATGCCCCAAAATTTTTCATAGAATGGAATTTAATTTTGTATGCTATATTTTAATGTTTTTGAAAAGTTAAGGAATAAAATGATATATAGCAATTTATATTTTTATTTGGTTCATATATTTAGATTTTGACCGATAAGTATATGAATATTAGGCTCGTTGGATAGATCGTAATTAATCATGTGTTTTTGGCTCAAGAAAAGTTGATTTGGATTAACGGAGCCCAAGTTATCAACGTCGAAAGAATTAGCGTTAAAGTATATTCTATATTTAATGAATTTAAATGTTATGCGGTTGCACATGTGTAGAGTCATCAACTTGTATATTATATTAGTTTCTATATTATTAGTTTTTGTATTCTATTTGTAGATTAAGTGTGCCGCCACGTTTAAGAAAGAGTATGGATTGTGAAGGGTGGTTAGTTGGCATGACTTGGTCAAAGATGATCTTTTAAACTCTTACCACTTTCACACGTTTTCCCACTGTGCACCAACTCCTTAGGATCTAGGTTATTATTTGCCTATGTATCTATATGCATGACATGATACAAGGAACACAACAAAATATTATTGCACGGCACACAAGCAGAGGAAGAAAAACGTGATTTTGGGATTTTCATCTTTCAAGAATTTATTTAATCTAACAAGGTAGGAAAAGAGGTGCAATTGATTTATCCCGTTTAAATCATTTTTGTTCACGTTGGTTAATTTTTATACTTGTGAAATTTAAAGATATGATAAGATATGCTATGATATGATGATATGACAATTCTGGTATAAAAGATATGATATGATATGAGCTCTTACCAGGTTTCTATGATGACGGTATAATTTTTCTGATGCATGTTCTAAAATTTTTATTCGGGATTACACCATATTTTAAGTCGCACCGAGTATTCTCATGTACTCACCATTTTCCCTACTCACAGGTCAGAACGGGTCATTGGTTGGTGGGCGATGAGTTGCAGTCGTAGTGCCAGAATTTATGGGACACTGTAAAATAAATCAGTGTAACGTGCCTTAAATTCCAAATTTTACCAGAAATCTTTAGTTGTTTTAATTTATTACTCGTTAAATTTATTTTTGAAATATGGGACATATTTATTTGGACATATAATTTCGTATGATGACTTGATAAATCTTAACTAGTTTCGAGTACTTTTATGTTTTTGTTGTTAATTAAGTTTCTGTTAGACGTATTTATTTTCACCCAATTTATATGTTTGCAATAGTAAAATGGGGTATACAATTTTAATGCATGTGTGTACTGTAGAAAACATTGTCTCACAATTTTAAATACACGAGCAATTCCTATGCTTGTACAATATATGTGATGTACTATAATGATATTTAGGGCCCGTTTGATATTGATTTTAATCCAATTAAAATTGAAAATATAGTCGTTATTGGACCCCACTTATCTAATAAAAGTCAACAATAACGGCTAATTTTTTAATTTTAATCCGATTTAATCTCTACCGAACACGCCCTTAAAATGGAAGAATCTTCAATCTTGAGGCATAACAGAAGAGAGAAGATATATTCAAAAGTTGATATTGATTACTGCAAGTGTATAGAATATATACTTCTACATATTTGAGAAAATTATCGTTTCATCAATAATATTTATTGTTGCATGTCACTTTAAATTTAAATGAAAAATTTGATAACAATTCGAATTTAATAGATAGAAATTGGGTCGTTACAAAAACCGTTATAGGGTAATTATAAATAGAGAGGCATACGAAGGAAGTACGCGGGCATAACTAAGTAGTGGTCAGGTTGTGGAGATAGTAGCCCCTCTCAAACGACTATATGTTGTTTTCCTTTCTTACTGTAATTGTTCTTGTCATCAATACAGTGCTATTCCTAGTTCTCATTGAATCTGCACATTTTTACAGTTGAACCCTATCAAATTGGAATCAGAGCAGTTCATTCTTGATGGCTCAAAAGAAAACAGAAGGTAGAGTGGAAGCTATGGATAAAGAAATGGAGGATTTAAGATCAGAAATGCAAAGGTTGCCTAGCTTAAAGAGATTAGTGGAGCATCTCACTCAAAGCATGGCCAAGATGATTCAATCAATGGATGAAACCCAAATAATATTGGCAGCTTTTTTCCTTCCAAAAGAAGCCATGAACAAAGTGGAAGAAGGTGATGGATCCGGAAGTGCATCAGAAATTCATCTTCCACTGAATGTTCACAAGGGACCTGTAGGGAAACGGCAGGCACAAAATCGAGGCAAATGGCGGGAAGAAACAGAGGAAACGATAAACACAGGACAGTATCTGGAAGGAAATAATTGGAGATGAATAAGGAAGCTCAAAATGCCGGTGTTTTTTTTTTTGGAGATAACCCAGATGGGTGGTTATACCGTGCAAAGAGATTTTGAAGTGAATGGGTTGAATGAAAAGGAGAAGCTCTGTGTGGTGGGTGTTAGGCTCAACGAGGATGCGTTGGCTTGGCTCTAATAGACTGAAGCCAGAACCCTATTTCAGACATGGGAGCCGTTCCAGTGACTCCTACTGTGCGGCAGACGTTTTCAACCTACACAAGAAGGAAGCTAATGGAAGAAACTTCTGGGTGTGCGGCAGACGGGCTTGATAGAGGAATTCGACGAAACTTTGAGGCCCTTTTAACACCCCTACTAAGCATTCCGGAGGAGATTTTGGAAAGCACATTCATAAATGAGCTAAGTCCAGAAATCAAGGATAAAGTGAGGTTACACCATCCAACTAGGTTGGGCCAAATGATGGAAATAGCCCAACGGATCAAAAAGAAATAAGGCCCTAAAATCATCCAAGTAGCCTCAAAATTTATCAAATTAGGACCAAATCGTGGGGAAGCGAAGGCAAATAACTCCTTCCCAACGCGACCTGTGATGGTCGAAAAAAGGGTGTCGAACACACGTCGAGAATTGTCGGTCAGAAGAATGACAGACATAGTGGCAGGCGAGCAGGGAGAATGGTCCGTGCTTCCGCTGCGGTGAGAAATATATCGCGAGGCATCGCTGCAAGAACCGAGAATTACAAGTCATGCTCGTACAAGGGAAAGGATCAGGCGAAGGAGAGGTTGAGATGCCAATGTACTACCAACCTATGGAAATGGCAGAGGTAATAGAGTTTTCGCTCAATTCAAATGTTGGGCTTACTACACCAGGGACAATGAAAATAATTGGGTGAAACAGGAGCCAGAAAAGTGATTGTGTTGATAGATTGTAGGGCCATTCACAACTTCTTCTCTCTCGAACTGATCAAGTTGCTAGATCTACCAGTCATAGCCATGACCAACTATGGAGTGGTTATGGGCACGAGTATAAGTAAAATGAAAGCGAATCTGCAATGGGGTAATCGTAGAGCTACAAGGGTTGACAACAGTGGAAAACTTCTTGCCATTGGGGCTGGGCAGCGCTAATGTCATTCTAGGAATGCAGTGGAGTAGCTTGGGAAACATGGAAGTGAACTTGAAGCTTTTCACCATGCGATTTAAGATGGGAGAAACTTGGTGCACACTAAAAGGAGACCGGGCTGCACAAGATAGGAATATCTCTTAAAAGTATGGTAAAAATGTTACAACAGGAAGGTAGGGGAGTGTGGATCAAGCTAGGAAGTCTAGCAGCTGCAACGGTGAACAAGGAGAGGAAGAAAAATGACGTCCAGAGGTCCAAACTGCTGTTGCAACTCCACCATCAAGCCTTTAACATGCCTGCAGCGCTGCCACCAAATCTGATCGCGCAATACGACTGCAAGAGGGAACAGAACCAGTATGGCTAAAGCCGTACAGATACCACCATATCCAGAAAAACGAGATTGAGCGTCTGGTACGAGAGATGTTGGTAGCTGGAATTATACATTTAAGTATTAGTCATTTCTTCGGCCCGGTGTTACT
This sequence comes from Fraxinus baroniana, assembly GCA_903798355.1. Lineage (NCBI taxonomy): Eukaryota > Viridiplantae > Streptophyta > Magnoliopsida > Lamiales > Oleaceae > Fraxinus > Fraxinus baroniana. Next base: position 23,914 of record CAIGRO010073039.1, read on the forward strand.
TGTCAAATAGAAAGATGGGAGTTCGCATTTTTGCATAGATTACAGGGCCCTAAATAAAGTTACCATTCCGACGAGTTCCCGATCTAGGTCATTGATAAGCTGTTGGACGAACTTCATGGAGCAACAATTTTCTCAAAATTGGATTTAAAATCTGTGTACCATCCGATAAGAGCGTGGATGGAAGAAACACAAAACAGTATTCCATACTCATGAGGGGAAACACAAGTTCCTCGTAATGCCCTTCAGCCTCACGAATGCACTGGCCACCTTCCAATCGTTAATGAATCAGGCGTTCCAAAACTTCCGCAAAAAGTTCGTTTTGGGGTTTTTTGATGACACGTTATACAGTAAGGACTCGACACATGAGCAACATCACGAGCTAGTCTTTAATGCTCTATCCACACATCAGTTGTACACAAACGCTAAGAAGTGCCATTTCGCCACATACCATATTGAGTATTTGGGGCATTTAGTGTTTGCAAAAAGTATAGAGACAGATCCCAATAAAATCTCAGCCATGGTACAGTGACCTATTCGCAAAATATTCAAAAACTTCATGGATTCTTGGGTTTGATAGGATACTCTCAATTCTTTGTGTCCAATTATGGGGCAATAGCACGGCCTCTCACGCAACTTAAGAAGGAAGCCTACGAGTGAACTCCTCAAGATGATTCTGCGTTCCAGCAACTAAAGACGACCGTGTCCGCAGTACCCTTATTGGCTTTACCCGATTTCTCGCAACCATTTGTAATTGAGTCGATGCTTCGGGGTTTGGGATGGGAGCGGTGATTATGAAAAATCAACAACCAAGAGCCTATATGAGAGGGAGTTAACGACGATCGTTTTAGCCATTAAAAAAGGCGGCACTGTATTGGACAAGAAGTTTATAGTTCGCATCGACCAGTGGATTTTGAAGTTTATCTTCGAACAACGGTTATAGTGTGGTGAATTCCAACATTGGATAACCATGTTGATGGGCTACGATTTCGAGATAACAATATCGGTCGGGGTTAGAAAATAAGGTTGTTAATGCATTATCTTGAGTATTTCCATCCATTGATTTCACAGTCTTCCTCGTCGATTCTAAAGTTACTATAAGAGTTTCATTGCAACACAGTAGGAGGGCATTCGGGGGTTCTTCGCACTTACAAACGCCTTACATCTGACCTTTATTGGTCCAGCGTGAAAGATATTAAGCTGTTTGTAGAGGAGTGCCTAATATTCTGGCCTTGTCACCAACCGAATTGTTGTAAGCTCTACCATTCCTCACATGATCTGTGAAGATATTTCAATGGATCTCATAGAGGGGTTTCCTAAGTCGGGGAGATATGATTCGATTTCAGTATTGGTGGATCGCTTAAGCAAATATGTTCACTTCCTATTCCTCAAACACTAATTCACGATCTCTGGTGTTGCAACAGTTTTTGTTGAGATGTAGTTAAGCTCCATGGAATTCCTCGCTCAATAATTTCAGACCACGACAAGGTTTTCCTAAGCCGCTTCTGGACCGAGATATTTAGGTTACAAGGAACCTATTTGAAGAGAAGCACAACTTACCATTCTCAAACCGATAAGCAAACGAAGGTCCTTAACTGTTGCTTGGAAACATACATGTGGTGTTTCTAATATGATAAGCCACATCAGTGGTCTGTTTGACTACCTTGGGCTAAATACTGGTACAACACCTTTTTATGGCCATAACTCTCCATCCTTGGTTCGCTATGGAAACCAAACAACTAGTGTCAGTAGTGTAGTAATTGCGCGATTGCGATGCCATATTGGATGTGCTGAAATTCTATGTCCTGCGTGCCTAAAATAAGGTACAAATACAAGCCAATCAACACCAAAAAGATATCCACTTCAACGAGGGTGATCTAGTGTACGTGAAACTCCATCCATATTGGCCACATTCTTTGGCTAGAAGGATTAATAAGAAGCTGAGCCCTCGCTATTTCGAATCTTTCAAAATTGTTCAACGCATAGAGATAGTTGCTTATCATCTAGAGCTGCCTCCGACTGCCACGATTTACCCAGTTTTCCACGTCTCTCAGTTAAAAAAAATCACTTGGGGGCTACCGAGACTTGTCTACAATTGCCACAACACATTGATGCCTCATTAGAGTAGACTGTAGAACTAGAGTACGTGCTCAAAGTAGAAAAATTATCAACAGGGAAACACAAAATGCTGATTCCGTGGAAGGGGTAACCCATTTTTGGAGCCTACTGGGAAACACTAGAGACCCTTCAACAGCATTTGCCCGGTTTCAACCTTGAGGACAAGGTATCTTTGGAATCCCAGGGTAATGATAAGCCTCCAATCATGTATACCTATTCTAGAAGATTCAAGAAGACTGGAGAAGGAGATGGCAGCAACAAATTTAGTTAACTTGGCAGGCTGAGGTGGCCAAAACGGTTACAAGGGAAACTATAAATAGAGAGGCATAGGAAGGAAGTAGGCACGCAACTAAGTAGTGGTGAGGTTGGGGAGAGAGTAGCCCTCTTAAACGACTGTCTGATGTTTTCCTTTCTTACTGTAATTGTTCTTTTCATCAATACAGTGCTATTCCTAGTTGTTCTCATTGAATACTGCACATTTTTACAGTTGAACCCTATCATAATCATTCAATTACGGATATGAGACATTGGTCTAAACAATAACCTCTTCAGCACTGTCTTGACAAGAGTTAGAATGGTCTCCACAGGATGATATGGGATATACTGAAAAGCTATCTTGAGTGTTTCAAATTTAGGAATTCCATATGCATGTATATAATGCCTAAGATTCTTTGGTGCCTGTGCAGAATTGAAGTTCTTGATAGCAAGAAAAATTAGAGAACTCAAAAGATTGTAAAAACTAATTCGATTGTATCAAAAATTGGTGATCTTAAAAGTATACAAAACTTTCTTAAATAGACAAGTTAATTCTCTAATCCTAATGCCTAAAGTAATTCAAATTCTACAAGAAGTAAAATATAAATCTTATTCTAAACAAGAACCAAAGATAAAAAAAATCCCTCTACAACAAGAAATTTTATTTGAAATAAATCCCTATCCTATTTGTTAAAGGATTGTCTTGCATTGTACTTCAAGGAAAGTGTAAATTAGTTCAGTCATGACATCAATTCACCAATATGAATCATTACTTGATCTTGGATGTCAATGAATTATTTAAATTGGAATCAAATATGAACCCGCTTCACACTTTTATACTTTTTGGTGGATGGGTAACAAAGTTTCAAAAGACTTTCCATGTAGAGTAAGTTATTGATTATATGATAAAGCTCATCTTTACTAGGTATATATTCTTCTTAAATATCCATAGACAATGGAAATGGGTTATTGAAACTTTTCCAATAACAGAATTTGAAACCGAACTTTCTTGATTTTTTACTTGAAATTTTAATTGATAGGCTGCACAAAAGCAACCAGCAACTGCAGTACATTAAAGTAGAAGTTGATACTATTCTTCGCAAAAGCAACTGACTAGACTAAAAATTCTTTATCAACCTTCCATCTCCACAACCTTAACAAGTACTAATTTTATAATATAGAAAAGCCAGTGGATTTGCTTCTTAAAGTAGGATGCACAAAAATCAGGAGCAAATCATATGAAGACAGAAACACGTGTTCGCATCTTAAAAACATGAAAGGAATGAAGTGCACATACTCATACGTCTTTATTATGCCTTGATATGCTTGTACTTACCGAGTGAAGTAATGCCAAGAACTTGCGATTTTTGCTTGCAAGAGGCAAAAATCCTCTACTTAAGTCCTGGTCAATATCAGATACAAGAAGCTTGAGAAGGGCCACATGTACTTGCCCGAGCAACAAGGAGTCCTGAATACCAAAATAAAAATAAAATTCAATCAAGAAGTAACAAGCCAGCTAACCTGAACACGCAATATAAAATATCACATTTAAAAAAGTATTGCATTGAAATGTGGGCATACCTTATCATGGAATGCTTGTGCAAACTCATCTAAGGTGAATGAACATACATCAATTTTTATAGCATAAGTACAAAGAAAATGGAAGACCTGCAAAAAAATAAGTGATACTTAGCATCGAATGGCATGCGAATTTTAGGACAGACAATAATAGTTAATAATGAAGAAGGAAAACTCAGAGTTGAAAGGTGAATGGTGGCTAGAAAAGAATGGCGTGCGGAGTCTGGTGTAATGGACTTGTACTATTAACTGCACCTCAAGTATCATGTTCACACTGCAAATGTTAATTTATCTGAATGTGTATATTTTGTTGTATTTCAAAGTCAAGAATCTATACAATTTATAGTTGTTTTTATTGTACAGAAAAGGAAAAACTTACTTCCAAAAAATACTACCCTACAATCATGGGGGCTCTTAAAATCAGCATTAATTTATAATTATGGAATCAACTAGAAATCAACCTTCACCTGCATATCAGCTTATAATCAGCCCTTGACTTTCCATTTTATAGGAATTGAGTTGTCAACATTAGTTCCCTAATTTATGTTGCAACCCAATCAGCCTTCATCAGCAAGTAAGCAGTCTGACTTCCTATTTTATAGGTATTGATTAGTTCCTTGATTTATGCTGCACAACCAATCAACAGCAAAGGCATTTCCTTTGACTTCTAAAAAAAAAAGGATTTTGGATTGACATGGAAGCATAGTCAATAGGTATGGACATCGGTGCATCGTTCCAGGTAAATCAATACTCAGAACCACCCATTGCATTTCCGGTATTTCGTAAATGGAACCATTCAGTTCTATGTAATTACTGAAGCCGACCAGAACCGTAACATTTTTTTAAAACCCCTTGAGCTGACACTACAAATTATCTTCTCATATCAAGTAGAATAAAAGCTATAAAATATGCCACCAATTATACATTTCAACAATTTTTTAATCCAGTGCAATTATACCACCAAAAAGAATCCAATATCTAGCAAAGCACATACTTAATGACATACTCAAAGACAAACCAATAACTAGAAACAAACAATAAGTACTATATTCTATAAATGCTAAAAACAACAAATTCATTTCTATGAAAACGGCTTAACAATCAAACTTGTCCACTTCTTTTCTCACTGCATCGAGTCATTGCGTTGAAGTGAATGAATTGTAAAAAATAAAAATAAAAAATTATAAAAGGGGAAAATTTTGGCTCCAAAGTCGGGTACCCACGGTTCAATTCGAGAACCAAGAACCATCCAAGACCCTGTCGGTTCTTGATTCTCAATTTCATTTTCTAACTTTCTTCTTGGAACTGAAGTCAGATCCAGTTTTGATTAAAATGCCCACACCTAATAGTCAATGACAAATCAGTTTCAGCTTATACAGAAATTTTCCTCTAATTAGAATTGTCCTCCACCATTAAGGTTCATACATATAAATCGAGATTGCAACACTCGCATTTTCATCCGACATTCGGCGGCTCATAAAAAACAAAAACAACAATCTCTCTCTCCTTGGCCTTGGCACTCAAAATCAATAGAGTGATCACGAGTTATTACCGCAAGTGATAGGTTTCACTGTGACTTTCGAGTGTGCTGTGGGAAAAACTCGTGTCAATACTAGAAAGTGCAATAGAATAGCATTTCAACATAAAGAACCAAACACTCTTTAAGTCACCATGCCTTATTATCGTATTACATCAGCCTATAAGCACACCCTTTAAGTCACTATACCTTATTATTACAATAAAGCAACAACGTAAATATACATAAACAACAAGCTGAGCTTTATTCCCAATTAACTTGGGACTAACTACATAAATCCTTTTCCATTACTTTTTAAAGTTGGTTCAAAGCAACTAAATTCTTAGCAACCACAGCCATGATGGTATCCTCTTGTAATATGTTTTACTCTAATCACGTCACTCTGATAAACTAGATCTCTTAAGCACTATTGAAGCCATGTTGCAACCATATTAGATGCCATTTCCTTAATTTATTCTCACTAAGTGAACCCCTACTTGTTGACTAATATTCTCAATTCTTATCCATTCTAGTATGACCGCATAACAGTCTTAACATCCTCATTTCCCCTACTTTTTTCTACTGGACGTATTGTCCTTCAGTAGCCAACAACCAATATACCAAAGAGCATTGCAGGTCTAATAATTGTTCTACATAACTATACTTTCAACTTATAAAGATTTTCCAGTCACCCAGAATTCCTATAACATTCCCCATTACGTCCAAGTCGCTTTAATCCAACATATTACATCCTCTTCAACTCCATGTTCATTGTTATATCCTCTTCAACTCCACTTTCATTATTAATAATCGAACCTAAATACTTAAAACAATCACTTTTTGAGACAACAAGTTCCTCTATATTGACACCAATATACCATTATTTCTATTGTCTATGAAGTGGCGTTGTATCATGCATGCTCTCTGCCCTGGTTCTACTTAACCTAAACCCTTTAGATATCAAAGTGCCCCTCCAAAATTTTAACTTACCATTAACTCTTTCCTTCTACACCATACTGTCTTCAGTAGCATACACCAAGGAACCCCATCTCAAATATGTCTAACAAGTTCATGCATATATATGACTAGGCTGGACTATATATAGCTCATGAACCTAATACATCTTTAATTAACACATGAATATCACCCATGTTCTTACAGATAGGCACCAAAAAATTCTTAATTCATTCTTCTAGCATTCTTTTTACTCCTTAACAAGAATATAGCTTGCATTATATATGACTAGATTGACCTAGATATGTACGAAACAGGAAGCTCGTTAAGATAAATATGTAGCATGAAAAACGTTATCACAATTTATATGATACTGAAATTTCTACCAAAGAGACATTTGATTATACAGAAAGGGGCAAATCTGAAACCATTCAATCTGCCATCAATAGTCAGCTGTAATATGTAACAGACCCATCACTTCAAGTACTTCCATGACCAGAATGGAATAGCATACTGGTATACCTTGAAAAGTTTCTTGACAAGCTCCGGAGAGGAATTCCATGGTTGCACATAGAAGGGTGGTCTCATTGTGACAGTATTTGGAGGGAACTTGGCTAGCAAATCTATAAAATTACACCACCTTATTAGGTGAGATACATAACAAGTGGACTCTAGCTATTGTGGAAGAAAACCAAGTAATTAACCTTTACAGAGCGAACAACCATGTGATCCATTGGTTGCAAAGTGTGCAGAGCAAGTTAATGGATTTGGTCCCGCTTGTAACTCTCTTAGCTCCAGTTCCTCATCATCTACCAGCATTGCAAAGTGTTCTGTATTTTCCAGACATCTCTCTCCGTCCAGAGCAAGTTCGCATTTTTCTTTACGATTTCTCTTTTCAAATTTCTGGTACTCCACCTGCAGTTACAGCATGCCAAATCCAGATACTAACTTGACTAAAGAATCTAGATATCCTTCTTCCGACAAGTAGAATAGCAAGAATTCATTTTACCTTTCTACTCCTTAGGGGAAGCTTCCTCTTAGCCTGTTCTTTGTTTGACAATTTTCTCTGTGCAGAGAAGACTAACTGAGTGTCTTTTTCGACCATCCAGTTGAATAAAGATTTTCAAATCAAACATACAACAGGTTTCACAAACCCGAAGAAAAATATATATATTTGAATAAGATAACTTCAAAAAGGTCAATTAGTTAGCTAACCAGAACAGTTTGCTGTTTTTTTGTCTTCTGTTGGATAAGGCTCTCACTTGAAATGCCGTCAGAAGAAAGATCTCTAGCATCAGGATTTGTCATCTGCCAAACTGTCATCAAACCTTTGCCAATGCCATGTTTCTTCACTGGAGCACCCTTTTGAGTTATCATACCTTTACCCCTGCCATTTTTCTTTGCTGGAGCACCCATATCAGTCATCAAACCTTTACCCATGCCATGCCGCAGTGTTGGAGCACTATTCTCACAACAAGCCTGATAATCCAAGGTGGAATGCAAGGAAAGATAAAAAATACAATAGAAATGTAAGGAATGATAAAAGCCCATAATAATTTTTTTTTTGATAACCGTGGATGTCCGGGCCAGCTTGCGCGCACCTCGACTAATCCCACGGGGCCCTGAAGTTTACAGCCGTTTCTCACCTCAGTGGCCCTAAAGGGACTCGAACTGGTGACCATTGGGGAGCAAACCCAAGGGCTGACCAATTGAGCTACCCCTCAGGGTTAAAAGCCCATAATAATTTAAGCAATACCTATCTCATTAACAGAAGATTTCCGAGTAAATATACGCTCATTACCTTTCTTCTTTTATAGACTTGTGAATTCTCTTCAAAAGTATCATGACACTTTCTAGGACCTGGCCATAAAAGAGCAAAGCAACAGAAATTTTGTGACTACATGAAAATGCACAAATTTATAAATAAAATTTAAACAGATGTACATGCATGCATTCGAGTACACAAACACTGAAAACGTCGATGTGCATCAAGTATTTGGTGGGTTCAGGGTGGGGGATGGGGTCGGAAGTGGGAAATAATTCAAATGCATCCAAAAAAGTAAAAGAAAAAAGGGGTAAGCACAAGAAATAAAGTGTATATAGCACAGTGGGAATTGGGACCTTGTGAGTTGAGTTTAAGTGAGCCTCCAACCGCAAAAAAAAAAATATAAATAAATAAATAATAATAATAATAAATAAAATCTTTCTTTTGATATGAAGGTGATTTTGGCACAAAACCCCAGTTTTGATCAGGAGAAGGAACTAATAATGCTAAGTAGAAAATGATATCCAAACCGACTATGAATAATCAATTAGTAATTTTATATTAAATATACAGATGTTATTTCAACTACTAAATATTTTCACCAGGAATTTAAGCGATATTGGTTGATCACATGCTTGGTCTTAAAAACCAGTAAAAGATTAGGCATTAATAATCAATTTTAGACATCTAATCTGCATCCTCGCTCATCAGTCCAGGAAATGGAAAAAAAAAAATAGAAAGCACTTAGATACTTGCAAGTTTTCATTTGTACAGTTCTCAACTGATTGTCATGGACATCTTAAAAGTACGCAGGACAGTAAGATTCCTGTAACTGCAACCTGCAACTACTCCCCTAACAAATTAAAGAAGATCAAATCTCTCCACAGACAGAAGGGTAAATGCTTTGGCAACCCTAAATAGTTACATTTTTTTTACATGCTTATATGTATGAATTTATTACTTTCCCCCAATTTTCTTCTTTCCCGTTGAAGTAGTATTTTTCTTCTTCTATATTTATATATATATATAAATTTTTAAGTACAAAAATGCAACAATTAAAATGACATCTTATAATAACCTAAACCCCCTGAAGGCTTCCACACCCAAAATAAATAGTCTCCAAGTTAACTGCATTATTTTCTCCATTTAGTCCACTCATCATTTCCCACCCAAGATTACACTAAATAAATACACACATCTACGTTACAACAATCATCATAGAGAACAATTACCGCAAAGAAAACACAAAAACACAACCTAATAGAAACGCAACCAATATAATTTAACCATATAACTCAATGTCACTTCTAGAAACAATTTAGACGTACAGCAGTAACAGTACCTCTCTTCTTGCAGAGAAAAGCATTTAACGGAAGAGAATCGAATTCATCTCCAAGTGGCGGGCCGTCCTTCCGGAATATTTTGTTGAAAATGTGCTCTGGAGAGTACAAAACCTCCTGAAGCCGAAGCCTGTAATCGTCTTCATTCATGAAAAGCTGATGCTGAACCTTTATTTTTCTCTTCTTATTCATACTCTTACAACTATAGTTTCTATTACAATTCATCTCGTTTCCACGTTCCTGATTACTCTTTCTAGAATACTGTCGATTGCTATTCGATTTTTTATTGGCCATAATTAATTATCCAATTTATATTGATCAAATAGTCCATGCGATGTAGAGACGAATGAGTTGGTGGTGGTGGTTGTGGTTGTGGAGGTGGTGAGGTGAGGTGAAGAAGATAAGAGTTCACTCCCTGAAACTGTGAGAACTGAGAAATGGAGGTCAGGGTTTTAACAAGTAGGGTTTTGGGTTTTGTGGGCTGATATTTCTTTTTTTTTTTTTCTATTTTATTTTTTAAGTACTTTTTTGCTGTTTCTAGAAAAAGATCTTTCAGTTGGACCAGCAGTTGCTCAAACGGGTCGGGGTGACTGAAAGTCTGAAATGCAGCTGAAATAGTTGATGGGAAATTTTCAATTAAATTTATTATCTATTTCAAAACTAAAAATTAAAGTTTAAGGGTATGTTTGGACCACATTATTTTTGAAAGAATGTATTCTAAAATAGTAGATTAATAAAAAATATGTGTGGTTGAAAAAGAAGGAAAAATTATTGATATAATGAAAATATTATTTTATTAAAGAATGTGTAGTTGAAAATGAGTAGAAGAATGAAAATGAAAATGAAAATTCTAATGTGGACCAAATAGGAACTAAAATTTAAAAATGAGATATTAATTACATTTTATTTATAAAATAATTAATTACATATATTAAAGTCTCAATTCTATACAATTTGATCTCAGTTATTGAATTAATTAATCACAAATTATTTTTTGGTTACTGAACAAACTATTTTTGAGTCATCGTTAAAAAAATTTATAGGTTACAATTTATTGGTCGATCACAAATCATAAATTTTGTAAGTTATAACTTATTTAACGATCACATATTATCAAATGAATTGGTCACAAGTAATATCTCGATCACAATTTAATAAATTGTGAGTTACGGTCACATATTATTTATTGATCACAAATTAACAAATTTATTGGGTACAATTTATCAAATAATGGGTCACAAATTATTTATTGATCATGTATTAACCAATTTATTTGTTAAAATCAACAAATAATTGGTTACAAACACTCCTCATCCCTAGCCTGACCACACACCATCCTAGCACCACCACCAAAAAAAATTCCAAATCTATCACTAACACCACAACAACAACACCAACCACCACACGTGTCAACAAAAACCATTGCCAGCACGGCTTGTATTAACAAAGACCACCACTACCACCTGTATTAACAAAATCATCGCCGCCGCCACCATTGAATCCAACAACGCCACTGTTAGATCCACCGTTGATCCAATAAAACCCACCTTCATCACCAGATCCACATCACCACTAGATCCACTGTCATTGCCACCAACAAAACCCACCATCAAAACAAGTAAACCACCGCTACTACCATTCACTACGCAAGGCGCCTCTATCGCCATAGCATTGCCACCACCCATTAACCAATCTATCAGTCACAACCACCACCACCACCACCACCACTATATATGATCGTCGTCACTGTCGCCACAAGCACTAAACCCACCAACAACAACAATATCAACACCACCTCACCAGCATCGCCACATCACCACCACTCACCACCGCAGCCGCCACCATCACCACCACCACCATAAAAAAAATCAGATCCAAATAGGCAGATACAGAATATGAGAGATATAGGCAGATACAGATACATGAGAGACATGGAAGAGAGTGGAGTTGTCGGATTAGAGAGGGGTGACAGTGCCACGTCAAGCGACCACTACAAGTGCAATCTACAGCACCGCTGTGCAGTGATATCGCTGCTACATGCACAATCTATAGCGTGCATAGGTGGTGCCACTATGCATCGATCGTTGGCGTAGAGAGACGATTGCCAAAGATAGAGCTCTCCGGTGGTGACGATCCATTTGTGAGAAAGAGTGTGTAGAGTTGGAGAGAGAGATTTGAATGGGGTAAGATGAGATATACAGAGAAACGATGGGATGAATGAAGATAAATTTAGTGTTTGGGAATGAGGTGGGAGTGGATTGGGGTATATTAATTAGTTTAGTTTTATTATATAATTATTAATATTTAAGATTTTAATTATATCTGATTTTTGGAAAAAAAAAAAAAAACTTGTAACTCTTAATTATGAAATGAGATCTTTAAAACACTTAGTCTATGTAATTTCCAACATGAACCAGCACCAAGTTAGACGGACAATAATATATCTTAAGAGGTAAATCTCAAAGAGGGGGTCTGTTGAACATGGCTTACGTGGCCCTATTCATGTAGGACGATCCATCTTTAGAAGATCAAGTGCTATTTTCCCTAGTGGATTATGTTATTTGTACATTATTTTCTTTGCATCATGGTTGATATTACTATTGTTTTAACAAATAAGTGGATAAAAAATTATTTTCTTTTTAAACTGTCCAATAATATAATGTAACATGACAAAGTGTAAACAATGGTATAAATCATGATACACATTGAGTATGATTGTACTTGGAATGCTAAATGGCCAATAGAAACATAATTTAATTTTTAATGTATAGGATATGTTTACCTAATTCTTTTAGGCATTTCCATAAAAAATGCTCAAGTGGGGAGGTAAATTGAAAAGAAGTCTCATTTTCAAACTTCACAGAATCTTAAGTCCCTATTCGATATCGATAAGTAATTTATATTATAGTCAACAATTAATTTTAAACATACATTTCATATGATTTACAATTTTTATCAAAATCTGCTACAAAACTAATTTCAATCTACTCCAAATAGGGTCTAACTGTTCTTCTTATTGTTTTTTTAGAGCTTGTATAATATCGTTTTTATGGAAATAATTTTCAACCACAAATTGTATAGGATTCATAACTTTTCTCTATTCTCTAATCACACATCCCCAAAAAAACTCTCTCATAAACCAACTCTCGATTTCAATTGCCTCAGTTTTCGATTGCCTTGATCAAATTAGAATCTACACATATAGTACCCATTTTTCCTCTTTCTGTATTCTCCCACGCAACCATTCTCTTTCTCATAAACCATTCTCTTCTTGGTACCCATTTTCCTCTTTCTGCATTCTCCTACGCAACTAGCCACTTGTCCTCTATTTCTCCATGCAACCCCCTATTTTGTGCACACTTTTCCTATCTTCTTCTTATCTCTTTTTTATTTATTTTCTCTCCCACGATTTTCTTTGCTCTAATTTCACCAGAAAAAGGAAGTTGGATTAACATCTGGCGGAGGATGGATACTCTGGTATGGAATTTAAGGTTACCCTTATGAGGACCGAGATCATTGTACGCTCAATTCGTGCTCAGAATGTTCTCGGTGATTCCTCATTTCCACTTTTTCCCCTAACATTTGATTTTTTTTGGTTTATTCGATTCTCCATTTTCTAATTGCAAGATATCTAAATTTTGTTCGATTTTAGATTTTTATAAAATTATATGCTTTATTTACGATAGGTAAGAGGATTCAGGAGTTGACATCAGTAGTATCGAAGATGTTCAAATTTTCAGAGATCGGTGTGGAGTTTTATTCTTGAAAAATTAACAAAAGAACGCTTTGTGCTATTGCTTAGGCCAAGTCCCTCTGATAAAAGCTCCTCGAGGGTCTCGATGTCTGGTGGTAATCAATCAATTTCTTACTTATTTGTTGGTAGTGAATGTAATTAGGAATAAAATAACTAATGGACATAGTATAGAGGAAATGCTTTTAATTATAATGATCTTCTCGTTACTTCATAATTTAAATTCTATTGTAGTGTTGATATGGCTATAGAACTATTGCGCGATTTGGCTCGGAGACACCCGAAATCATTTGATGTTTCTGGTCGAGTTATCATGAGTTGAGGGATTTTTAGTGCCATCTACATTGAGCATAACATGATTTTTGGCGGATTGGACCGGTACACATTACCATATTACATGAAAGAGTACACGAGAGGGCTTGGTTTGAGATGGGAAAAGTCGTGGACAGGTTGTACACATCTGTACATCCCAGTGATCGCGAACTTGCATTGCTTTGCATTCGAGATTATTCGTTGAGTCAGCGATGTATGTGTACGACTCCAATCATAGTTGTACCACACAGGGCTAGCTCGAGCGTATACTAGAGTCGATGGCAACCGTCGTTCCCATGATGGCTAGAATAGCAGACATTGCAGTACAGGATAGACTAGCCATCGCCAGGAAGACGACGACTGCAAGACAAACAAAATCATGTGTCTCTTTTTTTGTTAAATTATGTTAAATATATTGTAATTTGGGCAGACATATTATTACTTACGTACATGGGTAATTGTGGAGTTTTCGCAACCAAGTACACTGAATTTTTGAGAATCGGGCATAGTGTAGAGTTGATAAACTAAACACACATTGATAATTGGAAGATGAAGCTGACATCCGACTTGTATGCATATAATTGTAACTGTAGTATTTTGTATTAATTTGTTTATTTTTGAAAAATGTAAACATTGTTTATATAATTGTAAATATATTTAGTTATAATAATTGGTTGAAAATGGCTTAAAATATTTAATTGTGATTATTTTTTAATGTAATTGTATATTTAATCCGAAAGAAAGCGATCATCAAAGTACGATGATCTAACTACAACTTTTTAATAGTTGATGAAAAAATAAATAAATAAACGACGATCGAAAGATGACGAAAATCAATAAAGTACTATAAATAGAGATTACACATGATTTGAATAGATATTACACATTCGTTGAATTATTATGTAGTATGATCTGACTCGTACAAAATTGGTGAGTATGCCCTATTGCGCAGCACCATCTGTACCTACCCGATCGAGAAAACTCTATGGTAGATTATACTCTAGACGTACATCTATATTCAGGAGTATTTGGTCGAACTTTAGGTGGCAACAAATTAAGTAGAAAAATGTGTTCAGGAACTTCCCACTCGATTTAATTTGATGAGGAAATATAATTTCGGCATACGTTGCTCTCCAATAGTCTGCCATGTAATAATGAGTGCATAAGCTGTGTGATGGAAATTCTCTGTACTAGCCTTTGTCTGCATGTGCACATGAAAAACTCTCCAACTAAAATTGTCTACACATGCATGTATTATCATTCAAGTCTACGATATATCTGATATTATGCCAGCATCTCACGGAGGAGCAAAAATTAATCCCATGGTTCTACACTTTGCTTTCTTGCCACTTTTAGAGTTTTGAAGAGTTTATTTTCTTGAACCGCTCGGTTAGCACACTTGTACAATTCTATAATTCCTCACATGAGTCATAAAACCATTGTTGTCACTTGTTACGAATGTATTCAATCATCACAAGAATTGATAACTCCCGATCCTTCTTGAATAGTGCATTGAGCGGGACGTCACCATATTGTATCGACATCCTGGAAAATGTGATTGTGCCAAATGTTCGGTCCCCATCTCTGTTAAATAATCTCATGCATTTGTGATTTATTTTCTATTTCAATCATAAACTTATCAAACTCTTCAAAATTGTAAGCATATGCGGCTCTCCTAAACAATGCAAATAATCATGATGTGTCGCGGGAAAATCTTGACGACATCATTTATTATTGACTGTCTCCAGTTAGTCATAAATGCAAGGTTCTCGACGTCTCCAAATTCTCGCCATCGACTATGCCAAATACAAGATGGTAAATCTGGATGTTGGCTTCTTGACATATAACAATAATCAACATCCCTTCGTATCGGCTTTCAGGGTTGTACCATCAACTAAAATTAAGGGTCGCATCGCATTTTGAAATCCTCAAATGCATTAGCCAATAGGCATAAATAAATACTTGAAGCAATTCTCGCCATCGGTCTCAATAAAAAAATGCCAAGTTGGGATTAGTCTCCCCGTGTTATGGCAATACCTAACCAATTTAATATAACTCTCCTCGGCCAAACCCATTAAATCATCGAATGCACATTCTTTAGTCTTCCAAACCTTCTGGTAGCTCATGGCCACCCCATACTCCCAACGGATGTTGTTGATGATATCTGCGTGTCTGTAAATCATGGATCCTGAAATGTGTGATCGAGTTTGCCTATGATCATTTTGATGAATACCCACTTCACAAGTATGTTCCCGTGCATACTTATGAACTACAAAGAACTCATTTATGTCTATCTTCGTCCCTTGCAAACGTCAATTGTAATGTTTTCCATACAAATAATTGTGCATGTAGACTTGTTTAATTTCTTCACTTTAAACTCAAAGATGTTTTATTGCAATTCGGTGCACAACTTCCTGCAAATCTCTCTTCATGTCAAATTGTTGATCGACATGCAAATCTTTATCATCAGGAACCACATGCGAACAATTAGAAGGCCGTGTACTTGGCCCAGCTTGTGAACTCTCACCCCACTCATGTCTCTGGCTAGATAAAGCAATCAAATCTTGATTTGTAAATCGCCTTTCATCCTCATTGTTTTGAACTACCTTATGAATTCAGTGCGTAACATTGAGATTATAGTGAATAGCAATTGTCTCGGGAATAACCACATTATCCTCACGAGCTATCTTCACTATATCTAAAAAATCTTTACATTACGATCTCATCCATCGACACTTCCGTGTTCAACCCCAGGGACATTCTTTCTTAATAAAGTTACGAAAACATGAGTTAATTTGCAGCCTTGGTTTAATTCAATTAACAACTTCATTTGCACTTCAGAAGCAACTTTTACAAGTGGAATCAAAATGATTGAATGCTCATTAAATAAAAATCTTAATTTCATATCGTCTGAGAGTGATCGATGTTGAGCAGGTTCTCTATATCATGGTACATTTTCGTGAACGATGTCACGATGTTATCACAATTCCAACCCCATCTCCTTCACTAATCCATTTTCATTTTCATCGTTCATTTTTATTCCTTTCAAATTCACCAAAATAACAAATCGAGACATGCTGATGCAATATCTACATTATGAATCAAAATATTAGAAAAAATTAGATTAAATATAAGAAATTAATCAATAAGGTTAAGAAGAGGTGGAGAAAAATAAAGGGTCCGGGCGTCCGTTAACGAAAGGCAAGGCCATTTGGCCCCAATATTATTTGTTTCCCATTTGTTATTAAATTTTAAGTGAGGAGTGTTCGACCTTTACTTCATAACTTAAAGGTATTATTGTCTTTTAAACAAACTCATATTTTTGTAATTGTATAAAATATTTAAGTATATTCTTATCTTTTAATCAATAAAAGGTCATTGTGTTGAACGATAACTATTTTTGGTTGACGCGAAAAAGTGACTGTTAATCAATCCATTATTAAAAATTTAGAAGTATCCCGACGTACAACCCACTTGTAAATGTTTCATCGTCTTCGTTCCAACCTTTCTATGTTAAGATAGTTTTGTGCCCTCAAATTTTATGACGTGACTTGTCATGGGACATTGGTAATCTCCTCTCGCTGCTCAATTCATATCTTCACCTTTGGTGCTTGGAATTCGGATAGTTTTGACAAAGCTATTGATCTGCTAGTTGAGCGTAAGGTGTACATATTCCAATCCTCAGTCCGGATATGGTAAACCCTCATGGGTACCTTATGGAACCCATATCCCATGTGGCAATGCAGCTTGCAATTGGAGGGACCCATTATCTGTGGAGTTTAAACGAGGCATGCCAGCCATTGTACTGTTCCTGACATGCACATTAATTGTGCCTACAAAGTCAACACATGAGAGGCCTTTTAGTCCATTTCCATTACCATTACCATTTTTTCGTCCAATTAGCATGAGTAAAAAATGAAACACAATTTCATACTATTTTCTGAAAATTTGGACAATGGATTTCCGCTCTTCCCCGCTACTATTAGAAGCGAAACACCAAAATGAAGGTATTTAATTCCTCATTCTGTTATATTTTGTATGTACAATATTTTATATCCATCATATTATTAGTAGCAGACCTAATAGAAAATATTTAGGGAAAATGCTATTGTTGTAAATAATGTTTTGTATACGTAAATCCTATTTTTTGTGAATTTTTATATATATATTAAAGTGTTTTGGGTTTTTTAGAATGTTCTATTTAATATGTATCTAATTTTATAGAAATATGTCTGTAATTATTTTTTATTTAGTACGTATTTAATTCCTTTAAGCGAATATATTTTCTAATTGAATTTTTGTTCACCAATTTTAATAGGGATGGAATCAGAAGCAAATGACGATAATGTGTTTGTGCCTCAAGTTTCTGTTAATCTTATTCCCCAAATAGAGCAAGTATTTGAATCACACGAGGATGCTTACAAATTCTACAATGCATATGCACGGGTTGCCCGCTTTAACACATGGATAGCAAATATTAAAAAAAACAAAGGAAGTAACGAAATTTACTGGAAGTTGTTTGTCCGTTCAAAAGAAGGAAAAACGAATTAAACGTATCAGTTGAGATATAAGGATGCCGTACCACGAACAGGGAAAAGGAATCATGGCCCACTTGTGTTGGATGCAACACAAGATTGGTTGTGTTGAAACAACGTACTGGAGAATCCTGGGTAGTGAACAAGTTTGTAGAAGCACATAATCATGGACTGACAACTCCTAGCAGAGTACACTTGTTACGGTCACATAGGAATATCTCGACCAGTAAGAAGGCACTAACGCAGTAATTATCAGAAGCGAATATACAGGCATGCTAAACGATGCGCCT
This sequence comes from Fraxinus baroniana, assembly GCA_903798355.1. NCBI lineage: Eukaryota > Viridiplantae > Streptophyta > Magnoliopsida > Lamiales > Oleaceae > Fraxinus > Fraxinus baroniana. The sequence continues at coordinate 42,325 of CAIGRO010073039.1, forward strand.
TATGAAGATAGATGTAGGTAGCCCATATCGGTTGGTTGTATCCAAAGAGATTTGTACAACTAAGAAGCTAAAATTCGTGCAGAGCAAAAGGGGCACGATGCAGGAGCACTGATTTAGCACTTTGCATTTGAGAAGGAGAAAAACCCAAATTTCTACTACGCTTTTGACATTGATTCATAGAACAAGTTGGTTCGTTGTTTTTGGGCTGATTGTGAATCACGACGATCATACGCATTTTTCGGTGATACAATAGTTTTTGAGATGATACTTGCACCATTTGTTGGTGTAAATCACCATGGGCAGACAATTCTTTTTGCATGTGGATTGTTGAGTGATGAAAAGACTGAATCATTTGTTTGGTTGTTAATAAAGTTCATTGATGCAATGCCAAACAAGAGGCCACTGGGGGTAATTATTACTAATCAAGATGCAGTGATTTCAAAAGCTAACTCGATGATTTTACCTTCGACTCTGCATAGGTATTGCTTGTGGCATATTCTAAACAAATTTTCTAAGAAAATTAATAGCATGATGTATAACGAGCAGTACCATTAGTTGGTCAACATCATCAAACAGTTTGAGTCACTTGATGAGTTTGAACATTGCTGGAATGAAATAATGGAAACTTTGAATCTAGATTGTAACGAGTGGTTGAGTACCATGTATGGAATACGTAATCGGTGGGTACCGACATAGATGAAGTACATATTCAGTGCATGGATGTCCAGTAGCCAGAGATCAGAGAGTGGTCACTCATTTCTAAAGAAGTATATACACATAGATTACACCTAATGGGGTTTCTAACACGTTTCAATTGAGCACTGGTTCATCAATGACACAAAGAGTTGTATGCTAACCACGTTGACATCAGCGAGCAACCCAGATTTAATGCGCATGCTATGATATAGCAGCAACTACTGCATGTGTACACTTTTTTTTTTTTTAAGTTTTAGAAAGAAGTCTAATAGAGTAATCACTACATTTGTTTGAAAAAAAACAAGTTCGGCAGATGTTAAAGTGTACAATGTAGAGCCTTTTTGGAATGGGAAAAACATTTGATCGACAGTGGGAGGTAACTTTCCATACCCCTACTGATTTTGTGGCTTGCTCTTGTCGCATGCTTGAATTTGAAGGCATCCCTTGCTGCCACATGCTTTTCTTTTGGAAGAAAAAACAAGTGTTATTGCATCGAGAGAAGTATATTATGCGACTATGGACAAAAAAAGCAAAAAGTGGATCTGTGTTTGATTCACCGACTGGATGTCACTTGACGAAGGGACCAATCGTTCCCTTATAGCATGACATGGAATGTTGTCTCATAAGGCCTCACTGTTAGTGGGCCACGCATCTCTAACAGATGATCGTACTACAATCATTATGGGTGAATTCGAGGGGTTATATACTCGATTAAAGGAATTTGAGGACGAATCCCCGGTTAGCATGAACAAGAGTTTAGTAGAACTCGTGATGTGACACTGCTAGTGTGTGATCCCAATGCTGTAAGGGCCAGATGGTTCGGGAAACGAATAAAGTCGTCGAAGGAAAAATCAATGTCCAACTCTAACAGACAGTGTAGGGTTTTCCATACACCGGGACATGATAAGAGAACATGTTCATATCGAAGACAGGACATGTAATTCATTAATTCATATTTGGTGCACATCTGGCTGTGTTGCTTTATTATATATACCTTCTAACGAATTATTTTTATCCAGTGCAAATATGCCAGAGGCCTCTACTATCCTCGAAAATGACTTAGATGAGACTTAAGGAGACGTTGGAGACACGGAAGGATATGGAGGAGAAGATGGAACCTACACGAGTATTGCTTGCAGCTATCCCTATGGTGGTAGTGGTTTTTTTTGAATTCCATATATGCGTGTTGTTGATTTATGTATTTTTTGTATTAGCATTGCGAGGTACTCAGTCGAATTGAATGGCATTTTAGCACATAAAATTTATTGTGGACTAGAGATGTGTTTATAAAGTAGCCATGTTGAGAGTTTTGCAGTAATAGTTTCATCCCTAAGCAAAATAGAAATAATACGCGTAGAAATATGATAAAAAGAAGTGGAGCAAGGCTGACGTGGCACAAAAAATCAATGGATATTGAATTTTATGGCTAGGCATGATTCACACGTCAAAATCAATGTCAATCATCAATTTCATGAGATCCACTACTTTTACATATTTTTTAGTTGTACATTCTAAAAATATTATAATCTCTTCTAAATTATCCGTCGACTTCGCAAGTCGTCTTCTTCTTCTTCTTAATTCCTTACGCGTTGAGTGATTAAAATCAAGCAAAATGTTATATCATTTTGATGATTTGACTTGACTTGGGAAAAAAAATTGATCAATCTCAGAAAATAACGTGAAGTTAAAAAAAATTAACATGAAATTAATTAATCAAAATTCACGGCCAATTTTTGAGAAAATAACGTGAAATTAATTATTCAATATTTAGGGCCAAATTTTGAGAAAAGTGGTTCACACTTGGACGAAAAAATGATAATGAAAATGAACTAAAAGGCCTTTCATGTGTTGACTTCGCAGGCACAATTAATGTGCATGTCAAGAATAGTATAAGGGCTGGTATGCCTCATTTAAACTCCACAGATAATGGGTCCCTCCAATTGTCTACTGCCTTGCCACATGGGATATGGGTTCCATAAAGTAACTACGAGGGTGTACCATATCCAGATTGTTCCAATCCCAGTGTTATGTAAGCTCGGCACACTAAAAATGTCCCTAGAATATTGTATAATTTTGTCTGCCATTGGCATAGAAGCCTATATATGTGTTGGTTGTATGTATTGTTTGTGGGGGGAGGGGGGGAGAGAGCGAGCGATAGTGTCTAAGTGTAATTATTGTTTGAGTCTCTTCCTCGATAAAATAATATTCGGTGTTGAGATTCAACAAAAAATGTCTTTTCATTTCATCCGACTTTTAGTATAGTAGAGATAGAGATTAAAGATAACGTCCTTTTAGTCCATGTTGGTACACATTAAAATTTTCTAAGAGTAAAAAAATGAGTAAAAGTTAGTGTGTAAAAAGTTATTTTATTATAAAAAGTAATGTAATTATTAAAAAGTAAGAAAAAGTTGGTGTGTAAGAGGTTCAATCTACTATTCAATAATACATTCTTCCAAATATGGTTCAAACACACACTTAATATATTAAAGATGGCATATGAACTCGTGAACAATTATAACGCAAATGCTTGGAGTTATGTAGTGAGAAGGGAAAGCAACCAAATGTAGCATGCGTACAAGATGTAAGAACTTTGTTTGGAATTGGCAATTGACGTGATGGAAAAATAGAATGTTTGGTTCATGTGGTACAAAATTTATAAATACGTACTTATAGCTAGATAATCTTCAATGTTAATATGAATTGTATAAAAAAACTATTACATAATAAAAAGTAAATACTGTCTGCAGAAAATACCTTCCAATGCAACTATAGTGGGACGCTTATGGCTGACATAACAGGAAAAAGAGAATAATACTATCTAACACCAATGATATTAGAACCCTAGTCTACATGACAATATGCGATATGTTTAATTAAATGTGAAATTATGCGATTTATTTAATTAAATGTGAAATATGTAATTCATTTAATTGTACATTTCATTTATTGACATTTAGTGCTACCTAAATTCGTGTTGTAACACTAACGATACTAAATAACATTAATTAAAAAAAAAAAGAAAAAGAAATGATGAATGTGTTTGTCTAAATGTAGAGATTCGATTAGACATAGTGAGTTATCAATAATTAGTCTTTTTGTTTCTTTCATGGTTGTTATTTTTTCTCTTATATTAAATACATTTAAATTGTAAACAAAATTTATTGGAGAAGAATTTGAACTTGACAATCTATTCATTAGATTAATACCACAGAAAGTCTTTCTACTTGTCCATCATCACGTAGGCTCTATGATATGACCCAGGGCTGGCAATCACTCGGTCGAGCTATGGAGTCCAAACTGAAGAAGTCAACAAGCCAAAGACCAATTTTCATGTTGGGGTTGGAAGCCCAAAAACTTTGGAAAGCATAGAAAATGAGAAAATCAATTTGGAGGCAAAAAATAATACTATGCGACTGCATACTTATAAGAGCTATGCATACAAGCAAGTCGTGAATAAATAGGCAGCATTTTGGTCTTCTATGCGATCGAATAGAAATGAACTATGCGGTCGCATAGAACATTCCAGCAGGAGAATTTATGAATGTTGACAGTTTCCTAGTTTACTTAGAAATCTATATTTTTAGTATCTTTTACAATATTTGAATATTATTTTCTTGTAAATTAGGGTTTTAGAGAAGTTATATAAATACCTCATTATTTTTATTGTATGAAAAATAGTTCAGACATTATTATTGAGAGTTAATACATTTTTATGAGATTTATTTATTTAATTTCTTGGTGGTTTAAAGATTTAATCTTGAACTTATCAAAATGTTTCCCAGTTTTTTGTGACGTTCGTACTTCATGATTCTTGTTCCGGATATCAATGGGTCAGATTTCTTACGTGTAATCTTGATTTTTGATACGGGTCGAGTTGATCTTTGCACGACATGATTTCTAGTTTTTTTGAGTTTGTTCTATCTTGTTCGTGGGTTCTCAAGATTGATTCTTGGTTGTGTTCACATAACTTCAATTCATAGAATGCACGAAGATGCTCATAGTTCCATTTTAAGCAATATCATATCTTTATTTTAATCTAAATCTTCAAGCTAAGTGGATACAACTTTTTTTTTTCGTGGCTTTAAGTTTCTATTAAAATGTTAAGGCCCTCTTTGGTACAAATTAAAATCAGATTTTAATCTAAATCAAAGTCAAACAATCAATATTAATCACATCTTTCATGCGTCCCACAACTTTTCAACCACACATTTCAAAAACTTCTATCACAATCTACTAAAAATTTAATTTAATCTGCACCAAACATCCTCTAAGTTTATTAAAATATTAAAACAATTTGTTTGGTTTTAAACAATTTTCAAATAATGGTAATTCAAATCAAATGTTAAAGTAGTTTTGGTTCATTTCAGAATCAAAATATAAGATCCAAATTAACTGTTTTGTAGAGACAATGGCTTGATGGGTTGACGATTTTCTCGCTTACACGTGATGGGAAATGAGAAATAAGAGGTCGAGGTCGAGGACGAGGACGAGGACGAGGACGAGGACGAGGACGACTCAGCATTGAAAATTACAGATGAAAATGAAGTTTACATGAAAGTTTGGGGACCCATATTGCTATTTTTCCCAGAAACGATAAAAAGGAGAAAATTTCGAAGGAATAGCTCTACAGAAAAATCTACTAAAAACAGGAAGAAAAAACCCCAATTCCAACGCCTCTGCTCTCTCTTTCCCATGGAAGCCAATAACGACAGCATTGGACTGAGCTCTTACTACAACCACCCTCAGCTTAACCTCCAAACTCCTCCTCCACCACCGTCTACTGCCGCCTCCGCCACAATTCCATCAGCCACTAATGGAGTTGTACCTAACAGTACAACCAACAACAGCGACGTGTACACTCACACCAGCGTCCCTTCTACGGTGTCCTCGCCTGCAGAGAATATGAAGAGAAAGAGGGGAAGACCCAAAAAGTACGAAACCCCCGAGCAAGCCGCGGCTGCTAGGAAGCTATACTCAGCTTCCTCTGCGGCTTCCAAAAAGAAACGGGACCAAGGCTTGGCTGCTCCTGCTTCCACCCCGTCCTCTTATTCTTCCAAGAAACTCCAGCTGGCTGCTTGCGGTGATTCTTTTTCCCTCTCTCTATATGTGTAATTTATCTGTATATGCATACATGTATCTATGCGTTAATATATGTATTTGTATATGCATGCAAGTAATTGTGTAGGTAAAATCTTTAACGTATCAACTAGTGCCCTGAATCCTGTCAAGATTTAAATTTTGGTTTCTGTCCCAGCTCTTTAATGTTTCATTTTGATTCATTTGAAATAGTTTAGTCTCACTGCTCTTTCTGCAGAAGAAAAGGGAATTTTCTATACCCTTTCTTGTGTTGAAGATTTGGAAGGCAAATAACCCTTCCTAATATGGGAAAAGGTAGACTGAAGTTTCGATCCCTAGGGATTCATGCTTATCTAAGAAGGGTATATAATGGTTTGGCATGTTGTTCACTAAGTCTTGCTTTAAAGGACTGTTCTGTGGTTCACAGGGCGCTCCCAAATTCTTTTTCTCACAGCAGGACGAGAGGCAAGTCTATGAAAGATAATGCAAGGTTCAGGGTGACAGTGTTAAAAAAGATGCAGTCTTTTATCCAATATATGTCAAAACGGAGAATATTTAAAGAGAAAAGTATACAAACCTATCATAACAAGTAAAAAACAACTACCTTGCAGATATTAAAACGGTGAAAACTCTTTCGGACAATCTATCAAATCCGGCATTGAGAGTTTGGTGAAAGGAAATCTAAAACAATCACATATGCGACCCTATGCAATCGACTAAACATTCAGTACGTCAAGGTCTATAGACCTAACTCATCACTGGAATACCGGTTTAACAATATGAGATTTTCCTTCTGTATGCATTATACTCCCGTTAATTGTTTACATCGGGATTAGAGTCACTCAGCACTCCCCCTCCCTACAGCACCTGTCAGGAACGTCCTGCTTGTGTGCCTTCAAGTGTGGGTGTGATCATGCCTTTAAATTTTGAAAAGCTTATTTTTATTTTTAATTTTGTTGCAATAATGTTCTCTTCAAACATTCTTTTTTTTCATTTGAGTTTTATTAAGTTTCCCACCATAGTTATTTGAGTTTCTAGACTACCACAAGCAAAGTGGACAGCGGACTAACTCTCTTTCTACCTGGGTGATGCAGGCAACATGGACAAAGGTTTCGCCCTTCACATCATTACCGTGACTGCTGGAGAAGTATGCTTCTAGATATGCACTATAAAATCTTCTTTACACTTAACTTTAATATAAATGGATAATTTTTCTTCTGCTCGACATATATCTTGGTATTCTTTTGCTGAGAATGTAAATAGTTGGGCTTATTGCTTTTTAGTTTTATTGAAGATCTATTTTTTCCTCTTTGTGGTGGATGAGTGGTCATTCTTTTTCATATTATATTTTAAAAGACTTGGAATTTGGAAATGTCATTTTTTTCATGACCATGCTTTGGATTTTGGACTGGAAGCAAGTTTAAAGAAATGAGGCCCATTCAAAAAGTGTATTTAAAGTTTCATAAACTTTGTGGCTACAGGAAAGGAGTAAATGGTATTTTCTCAATTAACTAATTTGTCCATGAGATCTTACACCATGGGGAAACTCAGAGAGGACCATCGGTTATTTTAGTGATCATAATTCTAAGTTTATACTGAAAGACTGCAAAGTTCTCAACTTGACATCTTCCTGTATTATGTTCTGCTAGTCTAGAATGTCAATATTTTAAAATAATAAACCATTTCATGCTTTTTTTTTTTTCATTCAATATTTGATATAATTAAGGATAGAAGATCTTGATTTCAACGTGTGATGTAAAATTTTGCACGGGACACAATAAAATTACTATTTAGTTCATGTATGTGATTGTTAAGTTAATCTGAGATCCTTCTCTCTCTCTACCTCCCCCTCCCCTCCTCTCTCTTCTCTCCCTCTCTATTTTTATTAGTCTTGCATCAACTCTGGACAGGGAGTTATAGAACAAGTGATTCCATCGTTGCACTGTCGCATGTCTTCTGGACCAGCTGGTGGAAAGCTAGATGGAAACTCTTGATGATTTTCTTTGTTACGCTTCTTATACGTTTCAGATTGCAAACTTTAGCATTATTTAGATAGTTCTAGTTCAATTCCTGGATCTTCAGGAGTGTAGCAGGATGTTCTTCGAACGAGTGGGTTCTTGGTTTGATTATGTCTTAAAACTTTGCGTCTTCTCCTCACTCATCTACCACTTCTTATATTTGAGGATGTGGTCTTCATGCCTCTTATATTAAGGTCAAAGTCAATAATAGGGGTTTCTTCCTTAAGCTACTTTTGCACTTTTACGTTTGTGATTTAATCTTTCAAGCAATCTACGTGATAGATGTCTAGTTTAGCCTGTTTAGGTGAAGATTTACTTGCTGCTCGTAATTCTAGCTCCCACTATATATAGTTGTCATGAGATAAGAGAATATTCTGGTCCTTGTAATAATCATTAGTGGATGAGAATACTATAATCGATGTTTCCCTGGATTTCAACAACTGTTTTTTTACTGCACACATTGCAGAAAGAGCTTTGTTACTGTGTTATTTCTGGGAATAAGAACAGTGTTTTTGTATCTACACTTGATGTTGTTAATCAATAATGTTCTGGGGTAGTTGGTCTTTTTTTTTTTTTTTTACCTGATCCCATCTTAGCATGTCATATGCCTACTTTTGAATCTTTTGCCTTTTTTTATTGATAACTGTAAGACCTAACATGTCTAGATGCATTGATAGGACGTGGGTCAAAAAATCATGATGTTTATGCAGCAAAGCAAACGTGAAATATGTATTATTTCAGCATCTGGTTTGGTCTCTAATGCATCTTTACGCCAGCCAGCAACTTCTGGAGGCAGCGTTTCATATGAGGTAGATTTCCCCCCATTTTTTAGATATTACTTTAGCCATCTGGTGGCAATATTTCATAGAGAAGCAATATGTGGGTATGGATATTAAACATTCTTTCCTGTTATGAAAGCTGTTCTATATGCGTATGGATATATTCTAGGATACATTGGATTGTGATTTAAAACCAAAATCTCCATGTATGGTTGACGAGAGCCAAAGTAAGATAACAATTGCCTGAAAGCTCCTCTTGCCCCCCAAGCACTGATCGCCATCAACTTAAACCCCAATGAAATGACATTAGTCAATAATAGTTCAACACCTATGTTCAAAAAGTCTGACCTCAGTTCTTGTATCAGCACTGAAGTCTGAAATTGACCACCACGTTCTTTATTATATAAGAATAAGCTTGAGGAGTTCAGAATAAAAAAATGATGACACACACAAAATAAATAAATAAAGAAAAGACCAAAGTATTTGATCTCAATTGAGCTATCCAATACTAGGGTCTAGATCACATCATATTTGATCTCAATTGAGCTATCATATCATATAGGATAAGAAGGAAAATCTTGTCAATTAGAAATTCCTATATATTTGGAAAAATTCTAATTGAGCTCCTGTAAATATGTATGACCTATGCTGCACCACTTAATTTTCTAATTTTGGATCCGCTACTCCCTAATTATGGATGATAACAGAACTGCACTTTGATGGTCGGATTGTTTTGTGCTTTCATTATGTTAGTTGTTAAGAGTTTTAGAAGGTAAATCAGCTTCAAGAGTCCAACAATTCCTGGGAAACCTTTATTTTATTTTTTGTTACTAAATTATTCCATGATGTAAATAGCATATTTCATTAAGACTTATTTAGATTTTATGCTGTTCTACATTTTGCTCAAATTTAATGTCTAATCATATAATTGAATTAATTGACGATAATATCTAGTAAAGTATATTATATCACTGCCTTATCAATTGATCACATTTGAAAAAAAAGTTTGGCACTTCAAATGAGACTTTTCTGGTGTTTTACGCCTTTTTCCACCATTAGGATACAACTCTAAAATGGTTGGTTCATTATCAGGGGCAATTTGACATTCTTTCTCTATCTGGATCTTACATCCGTGCTGAACTTGGAGGAGGGAGAACTGGAGGACTTAGTGTATGTCTGTCGAGTACTGATGGACAAATCATTGGTGGAGGGATTGGTGGACCACTTACAGCTGCAGGCCCGATTCAGGTAACATGTGTATTAAATTCTGTGGGGAACAATTTTTTTATTAATTTATTATGTACTCTTTACTTCTTATATAGATAAAATCTATCGCAATATATGCTATGAATTGCACTATGGTTTTGTATATATAGATGCGTATGACATTGGTACCAATATATAGATGCTGTAGTCGAATCTAGAATTTTAATGAAATGAACTCCTTTTTATAATACATAAATTATATTTGTTGGGACAGTAGTTGAACTGCTTCCCCCCTTTTCCTACTTGCTTTCCCCTGTTCATATTCTTATCGTCGATTTCTTTACGTGGTAAATGTTATTAAGGGAAACCTTTGTATTAACCATTCTGCTAGATGAAGCTTAACAAATATCACATTTTCTAGTTGGGACAGCTATTATATTATACTGGTCTAGAATGAAAATTTTGTCCTATTGTTGTCCCAAATTGCACATCTTCAATTCCAAATTCTTGTTTTTATATTTGGTGAATTGCACGTGTTACAAATGTTATCAGCTTCTCTATATTCTCGCCTTTTCAATATGTGTTCATAATTCTAAACATGCAGACTATTTTATAAAGATTGTTTTAATTTATTGTGGCTCTGAATTTGGATGGTCTGTTATGGATTTTATTGGGTTAATTGATCTAAAGAAGAGATAACTGTATATGTGCTTGGGTTATATGTAATGGAATCTTGAACTTGTAAGGGTTAAAAATCTCAATGGCCATTGTACTTTCGACATTGTTTTTCATTCGTTGCTCCGCTCCTGCTGATTGAAAATTAATGATTTCAATGACGGGACAAACGAAACCGTTAATTTTTCAAACGATCATGAGCGACAGAAGGAAACAACATTACAAGTACAGTGACTGCTGGAAACAACAGTGACTATTCTGATATTTTAAACTTACCCCGATTGTTGGGGAACATACAACTTTGAAAGCACAGTGGGAAACAATGTTGAAAGTACAGTGGCCATTGAGATTTCGTATCCATTAGTTATCCATACAGTTTTATTCTGTGTTCTCAAGTAATGGATGATTCCCCTCAGAGCCATTGAGGTGAGTACCCGGTCGTAAACTTCAAGGTCCCGTGAGATTAGTCGAGGTGCGTGCAAGCTGACCCGGACATCCACGGTTATTTATTAAAAAAAAAAAAAAAAA
>CAIGRO010073072.1:0-10164 GCA_903798355.1 Fraxinus baroniana
CAAAATTTCCTGTAATATAAATTCCAACCTGCATGGAAGAAAATGCATGTCCATTTCCTGTCAATTCTTGAGATTGATTTTCAGTTTCAACTATAAATCAATTAGCATATATTCCTCGAAATTCTTCATCACTTGATATGAATTTGTCCATGGCACCGTGCATCGCACGGGTGAAAGACTAGTTGTTGTGAAAGTGAATTAGCTTTTATTTAGTGCATGTTTGGGTTGAATTTTTATCTCATTATAATGAGATTCAAGAAAGGTTGATCAAGACATGATGAAGAGATTCAAGATTATCTTCCATTCTCTCTACACGCTTAAATAGGGTGATGTACTATAAATCTTAATATATGTTTTTGTAATATTATGGTGTTCAATTAAATGTACATAAGCTAGGATAATGATAAATCTTATATTTTGAAGTGTTGATGTTAATTAAGATTTTGATTTAATATTTATTGGATTTTGAACGATTGTTATGATTTTTACACCTTTTTAATTACTTGATCAACAATTGATGAGTTTTGTGATTTCTATTTACATTTGAACGAAGTAAATAGAAATTATAGCACATTGTAACAATTAATGTAAAGTCTGATAATGGATAAAGACATACCACAATACTTTGCATGATTTTATAAACATTCTTGTGATTTAAATGCATCTTCATGTATTCTCATCATTCATAGAGATTTGTACGTAAGAATGTGTTTAATTCCACTCGAGAAATATTATTAAACAAAATATGAATAATGATCTTTAAATCTGCACAAGTGTTATCAAATTCTTGGTTTAATGTTAAAAAGGAATAATATAGAGGTATTCGAAGTCTTGGTGCTTTCCATTGTTTGAGTTCATACACGATTCTCACATAGTTAAATAAGTAAGATAATAATAAATATAAAAGTTTGAAAATTTATCCATTGTTTCAAAGCACGCTGACAACATAATTACACGGAATATCACCAGAGACAAGATATGCTAATGAATAGATGGAGAAACATAATAATGCGACAAATAGCACATGTTATGAATTTTATTGAGATTAAAATGTGGCGTGAATCTAATTATCCATTACCTTTTAGCAGACAATTTTCCTAAAAAGCAAAGCACACATTTAAATCTGCCAAGTGGGCCAATTTAGCCCAAAAGAGGAAGACATTTAAGTGAAGAATCCACTACAAAAGGTACCAAACGAGGATTGTGACTGAAACGTCATGCAACTCATCAATAGGTGTCAAATAAACCAGAAAAATACTCAAAAGGTAAAGATTATGCACCCTTAGCTTATGTATTATCTATAAATTGTTGGAAAAAATTTGTGTATTGAGTGACAGATAATGTCAAGAAATACTTCAAATTAACTTTAAAATTCTGTAAAAATCTCGGCAGAGTAATGATATGAAATAGACTCCAAATAAATCCTCAAAAATGTGCAGTAAAGCAGCAATAATATCAAAGTCGAGGCGACTGTTGAACACTTTGTCCTTAAGTCGAATTTACCCCGCAATGATGCCTACGATTTATGGCAATGAACTCTCAAGATACAACGATTATCTTCTTATGTGAGTAGCACTATAACACACAAGAAACGGCGAACCAGAACTTGGTTTATAAACTCAGGTATGCAAAGTGAAGAAAATCAGAATTTATGCAACAAGAATATAAGAATTTGGTTGAAAAATGAGAGAAAGTGAATGATATATGATTGCATATCATTAGTGTGAAGATTGGGACAACCCTAGGGTCCTATATCTAGAGGATGAAGGGTTGTGAATAAAATGTCGCGCCCCAAGCTCAGCAACTCTTGCCAAAGGTCGCACCATTCACTATCGCTAGCCTGTCGTCATCGCCTTGTTCAAGTGATAAAAATAGTGACTTTTTCACTAGTCTGTCGCTCAATCGAGTTGGCATGTCACTCGAGCGACAGCCCAACCATAAGCTAGCAACTACCTTAGTCAGTTTTCCAGACAGCTTCCTCTATTTTCTTCTCAATTTTAGACCGCAATTTCTCATTTATCCGGATTTGATTTTGAGATTCAAAATATATCAAGACGATCTACTCAACGAGTAGAGCAAGGTGGTCTATTTATTTTTGTAATCTGACCATCGGATCAAGCTGAATATTTGGCCAAAGTTGATACAAAAGTCACTTTTTCAAGTTTTGATTATACTCAATGAATAAAACAAGTTCGTCGATTTACTTCTGTAATTTGACCATTGGATCAAGTCCAAATATTTAGCCGAAGTTGACACGAAAGTCACTTTTTCAAGTGTTGGTTTTATCACTTAACCAAATTTCAATCTTTCAAAACCAATTTACAACAATCTCCCACGTGAATGAAAAATCTGCTATATGCACAACAAATGCAAATGAATGCAGACTCTAACAACGGAGTTCGTGCGACAGGTCATAGCATCAGGATTGGTAGCTTGTGGCTTTGAACCTTCCTTAGTTGAATACAATCGAATTTACTAGGCTAGTTAGTGAACGTGATATCTTGAACAATCCAACCATTCGTGTAAATTCAAGCAATTGTACTAACACCATAACTCATCTAACCATTTCAGATCTCATAGCTGTGTCTATTTTGGCCCTAAACAGTACTTGGTTTCGTAAGTGCTTTTAGAGAATTAAGCCTCAAATTCTCATAGAAGCGGCCTCACTTCACATTTGCATAGGTGATCTCCTACCTTTCTTCTTAAGGTACAAGAATCATTAAAAGTTTTTCATTTATCCTTATACATGATTACCATAGGACTTTTACATTTTAGGAATGGGAATAAGTGCTTTACCCTGAATCGTTTATGACTTAGTTGTCTCATTTATCCAAGATCTTGTGATCTCCAATCTACAAGGTTGGGTTTCTGCCATAGTGATTCTTAGTCGATAGGTCTTAGGCCTATTCCCCTCGAAAGATGGTATACTTGATCTCTAGTAAGTCATTTCGTCAAAGGATCCTTCAAATTCTCTTTTGACCTACATATTGAATAGACATTATACCATTCGATATCAACTGTTTAATGGTATTATGTCTCCGATGTATGTGTCAAGATTTACCATTATACATGCTATTTTGTGCCCTTGAAAAATTGTTGATTGATTATCGCAATGTATGTTAACTGCTGGTACCGATTTTCTCCAACATGAAATTTCTTCAAGAAAATTACAAAGTCATTCTGCTTTTTCTCTGACTTTATCTAAAGCAATAAACTCGGACTCCAACATGGATCGAGCTATACACATTTGCTTAGATGATTTTCAGGACATAGCTCCGTTTCCAATGGTAAACACATAACCACTGGTAGACTTTAAATCCTTAGTGTCAGATATCCAATTTGCATCGGTATATCCTTCTAACACCATAGGCTATCTTGAGTAGCGTAATTCATAATTTACCATTATCTTAGGTATCTAAGAACTCGGTTCAATGCCTTCCAATGTACAGTGTTCCGATTACTTGTGAATATACTCAATTTGTTGACTATATATGCTATATCCGGACGCGTGTAGTTAGTGACATACATCAAATTGCCTATAATGCATGCATACTCCAATTGAGATACGGGCTCACCGGTATTCTTGGCTAGATGTACTCACAAGTCAACTGGTGTCTTAATCAGATTATCGTCATATGCCTTAAACTTCTTTAAGTATAATCTCAATAAAATGTGATTGAGACAATGACAATTCATTGTACGTCTTAGAGATTTTAATCCTTTATATGATGTCTACAACTCCCATATCTTTCATGTCAAAATGTTTAGTTAACATTTTCTCTGTCGAGGAAATGATATTCAAGTTATTTCCCATTATTAGTATATCGTCAACATATAGGCAAACGATCACATATTCGTTAGGTGTGGTTTTAACATATGCACATTTGTCACATTCGTTGATATTGAAGCTATTTGACATCATAGTTCTATCAAACTTCTCGTGTCATTGCTTCTGTGCATGCTTTAATCCATAAAGCAACTTTACATGCTTACACACCTTCTTCTCGTTTCCCAGAGCAACAAACATTTATGTTTGTTCTATATATATATATCTTCTTCTAATTCACCGTTTAGAAATGCAGTCTTCACATCCATTTGAAGTATTTCTAAATTATACAATGTTGCAATTGCAATCAAGACACGTATAGATGTGATCCTTATCACAGGTGAATAGAGGTATCGAAGAAATCTAGACCTTATTTTTGTCTATACCCTTTGGTTACTAGTCTAGCCTTGTATTTATCGATTAATCCATCCAATTTCAATTTTTTTAAGATCTATTTGCAGCCTAACGCTTTGTTTCCAGGAGGAAAATCAACCAACTCCCAAGTGTGGTTGATGTGGTTGTTCATGATGGATTCAATTTTACTATTTACTGCTTCTTTCCATAAAGGCGCTTCGGGTAAGGAAATTGCTTCATCAAATGTCCTATGATCATTTTCTAACAAATGAGTTACGAATTATGGACCAAACGTCTTATAAATTTGTTGTATCTTACTATGCCATGGCTCTTCATTTGTTTGAAGATTTACATCATCTTTTTCATCATAAGTTTGTTTGTGTGAATTTGCTTCCTTTTCCCTACAAGGAAATATATCTTCAAAGAAAACAGCATTCTTTGATTCAATGATTCTACCTTTGTGTACATCAAGTAATTCGGATTTATGAACCAAAAATCGATATGCACTACTATTAGTAACATATCCTATAATGACACAATCAATTGTTTTAGGTCCAATCCTCACTTGTTTAAGCTTATGTTTGTTTACCTTCGCTAAACACCCCCACACTTTAAAGTATTTGTAAGAAGGTTTCCGACCTTTTCACAACTCATAAGGAGACACGAACTTATCCTTGTATGGTGTTTTATTTAGGATATGATTAGCCGAAAGAATAGCTTTCCCTACAAGTTTTGAGGTAAGCCTAAACTAATCAACATGGCATTCATCATTTCCTTAATTCGATTCTTTCATTCCGCAACCCCGTTAGATTGAGGTAAATATGGAACAGTAACAATTTCTTGTTCTGCACAAAATTCTTCAAATGGTGCAACATACTCTCCACCTCTATCACTACGAATCGTTTTTATTCATTTTTCAAGTTGATTTTTAACTTCTTAAACACTTCCAATGCTTAATCTTTACTTCTCAACAAGTATATATAACAATATCTTATACAATCGTCTATGAACGAGATAAAGTACTTTTTACCACCTTTCATCTGTATGAACTTCAAGTCACAAATATCCGAGTGAATAAGTTCCAAATGAGTTATGATGCTATAAATTAGACGACTCAAGAATATAAGCGAAAGAAGACATTTTATTCATTGAATTATTCGGTACAATAGTGAGGACATTCATTTTGAATAGTCCATCTTTTACATAGCATTTGCCTACATACATGTCATTCTTGGTAAGTATAAACTTATCTGATGCAAAAACTAATTAAGTCATTCTTGCTTAACAAAGAATCTAAAACTAAGTTCTTGTGAATATCCGGCACATGAAGAACATTGTTGAGGCTAAGTTAATTCCCCTATGTCATCATTAATATCACTTGGCCTTGTCCTTCAACCTTTGAAGTTGAGGAGTTTCCCGTGAACAGCTTTCTCCCTCAGTTGGAGTATAGAAAGTGAACATTCCTCTATCGGTACATATGTGACGAGTAGCACCTGTGCTAACCCACCATTCCATGGGGTTTCCAACATTGTTGCATTCGGATACAACCATCGACAAATTCATATCGATAAACCATTTGATAAGGCATCGAATTCGGTGATATTTACTTGTGCTTGCTTCTTCTATTTGCGACAATCAACAGAACAATATCTAACCTTCCATAATTGTAGCAATTGCCCTTAAACTTCTTTGTGTTCTTTCTTGAAGACTCAACAAAATGCTTCCTCTTTTTTCTTTTGTTGTTGGATTCCATCACGTTGACTTTTACTTGTGATATGTTGTTTCCAACACGCTTGTTTAAACTACGGTTGTCTTCTTCAATTCTCAATCGGACCAAAAGTTCTTCAATGTTCGTCTATTTGTACTTGTATTTGAGATAATTCTTGAAATCCTTCCACATAGGCTGAAGTTTCTCAATTATTGTAGCCACTTGAGATGATTAACTTAGAGACATATTCTCCGCATGAATATCGTGTAGGATAACCTACAACTCTTGCACTTGGCTGATGACGATTAGAATCTATCATTTTGTATTCCAAGAATTTTTCCACAATGAACTTTTTAGTTCCGGCGTCTTTAGTCTTGTATTTCTTTTCCAATGACTCCTATAGTTCCTTTACAGATTTGTTGGAACTATAAACGTTGTACAACGAGTTTTTCAATCCATTCAAAATATAATTCTTACATAGAAAATCTGAGTGTTTCCAAGCATCTAGAGTAGGGCTGGCCGTGGTTCGGTTCGGTTCGGGTATGTTCGGTTCTAAAATTTTCGGGTATTTAATAAATGGAATCGTCGGACCGTTCGGGTTCGGTGCAATTCGGTTTCGTACCATAATTAATTTTTTTAATATTTAAAGTAACACAACATAAATATAACTAATGACATTTCAAAAATATATAAATAACCAGCCGTCGAATTACATTAATTCAATCCATACAAATACCATAAAGTAGATATTAATATTAAAATGTCGATGATCCATATCAATGATTCATTTATTTCAAGCAGTCTGCCTGCACAAAGAAAATGAAATATAAATCACCAACTATTTGATTTAATCATCAACTGCTTGCTTGAAAACAATTATAAAAACAAAATTTGTAGAATTCTTAAATAGATGCATAAATAGATTAATATTAAAATGTCGGTAATCCATATCAATAATTCATTTATTTCAAGCAGTCTGCCTGCATAAAGAAAATGAAATATAAATCACCAACTATTTGATTTAATCATCAACTGCTTGAACACAATTATAAAGATAAAATTTGTATAGTTCTTAAATAGATGCATAAATGGGTACCTAATTTAGAAGTGTCGTACCGGCGTGGCTGTGGAAAATGAAAATTGTTTAGGGGTTTCAGAAGAAAGAAATTGTTTTAGAATTTTATCTCGTTTGACTACTTCAAATTTAATGAACAATTCAAATAGTCATATCAATTATTAAGATATAATTATGACGGAGATCCATATTCTTTACAAAAACTACAAATGGATCCCAAACTCCATTGTTTATTGTCTTTAAAATGGGCTAACGGGTTTTAAATTGATTTGGGCATTAAAATTAAAATTATGAAACGATCTGATTTATTTAATTAAGTCATTAATTTATTTAGAAAAAATAAACTAATTTAATTAATTCAATAAAAAAATAAAAAATTATTTAGTTTCGGTTCTTGGTTTAGACCCGACCTAAACTCATCGGTTCTTGATTCGGGTACCCGTTCGGGTATTTAACTTATGAAAAATCACTTTGTTCGATTCGGGTTCTGTTCGGGACTTTTGTCCAGCCCTAATCTAGAGCAATTAACGATACCCTATTGTTTTTCTCTTCTTGTATGACGAGAGCATCTTCATTCAGCCCTATTGAATTTCTCCAATTTTCCTCTATGTAGGACAGAATTGGTAAGGACATTCAGGCCTTCGATCGAGTGACAGGCTATCGCTCGAATGGCACTAAACTCTCACTCGAGCGACAGGATAATATGGAAAAAATTTCTTTCGCGATTTTAAGGCTTTTTCCTCGGCCCATCTATAAATACCAAAACTCTTCTGTACAAAATTCTTAAGGTTGAACAATTGAGAGAGCTTCATTTGTGAGAGATTCACTCTATATTATCTTTCAACCTTCATCATGTAAGATAGTTTTGGTGAGAAAAACATCATTCCATTACTCCAAATACCAAACCACTACTTTCTCTACATTTGGTCAGAGTTCTGAAGATCGAAGGAAGTTGACAAAAATTCATGTCTGTAAAGAATAGGTCATTCTTCATTATCCACGGGAGATAAACGAATTCACAAAGCTTGGAGTACTGTAGGGTAGCAGATTCCATGGAGAGCTTTGGCAACAGCATCTAAGGATTGGTGCATGGGAGCACGGGATCTAGGAAGAGTTGTAAAGAGTGCAGTCGAGAGATCAGATAGTACGGGTCGTTTAGTTTGATAGACTATAAGTTGTTAAATTCGTTTATAGTGGATTGACTAACAAAGTGCACAGTGTTTGTCCCAGTTGGGTTTCTCCGTGATCATTCTGGTGTTGATTTACTACTTTCATTATATTGATTGATCATACAAATTGAGGTATTCAAACATAGGACCAAACCGACTTGTATGAATAATTATCTAGAAAAGAATTAAAAGTGACTTGTTAGTGTTTAATTCGTTAATAATTTTAATTCCGAATTATACACATATTCACCCCCATTTAGGTGTTGTTATGATTGAACTACGCGTTTCTCAATTGGTATCAAAGCTTTAAATCGATTCCTGACCCTTAGTTTATTATTCTAGATGAGTCAGTCATTGTCCATGCCTCCGTACTTCGACGGAAGCAATTATGCTTATTGGAAAATTCGAATAAGATCTTTCCTTAAAGCGTTGGATGAACGTATTTGGATTTGCGTTCAAAATGGATCGGCTCCACCTACAACAACTATTACAGGGTCACACCCACTGATATCTCACAATGGACCAAAGCTAATTTAGACGAATGTAACTGGAACGGTAAGGGCATTCATGCCATGTTCATGGCTGTTCCATTGAGGAATTTAGGCGAGTATCGATGTGTGAAAATGCTAAGGTAGTTTGGGACATATTAGAAACCACACATGAGGGAACTAAAACTGTTAAAAACTCTAAACAGCAAATGTTGACCACTAATTTTGAAGAGATTAGAATGAAAGACGATAAATCGTTCAATAAATTCTATGTGAAGCTGATGACGTAGTTAATTCTAGCTTTAACTTTGGTGAAAAGATCCCCCAAGTCAAAAATTATTAGTAAAGTCCTTAGATCACTGCCCGAGAGGTTTAGACCCCATGTCACTGCTATAGAATAAAGTAAGGACTTAGATGCTGTTAAGATTGAGGAACCCGTATGATCACTTTAAACTCACTGTTTCATAGCCTACAAAGGTTAAATCCATCGACATGAACACTGTTAGAAAAGATGAGAGCGAGTCCACTAATATTGAGACCCTTAGAGGCGACGAAATAGCTTATTTTGTTAAAAAAATTCAGAAGGTGATGAGGAATAGGAGAAAACCTCAGGAGCGGAATGATGATGTCCCTAGTAAACTCTTGGGAGGTAGACGTGAGAAAAATACATCTAGGACTCCCGTTAAGAAATCTCGATCTGTCCAATGCCATGAGTGCAAGGGGTTTGGTCACATTATTAGTGAATATCCTAATTTGAAAAAGAGTTCAGGTAGAGAAAGTGGTAAAGCTTTAGCCATGACCATGAGCGATGTAAAGTTAGATGCCAGCTCTCACAATGAGACGTCTGGTGGTGAGGATGAACAAAAATTCATGACCTTCACCTTGATTGCTTCAATAAAATCTGACTGTGAGATTGAAAAGGTCGAATAGGAGGAAGAGAGTGAATGGTCTGAAGAACAGATAAATTGTTGTGTGGATCACCTTGCTCTCAAAGCTCAAAATAATTCAATGTGGTATCTTGATAGTGCATGTTCAAGACACATGTGTGGTGACAAAGCTTTGTTTTCTTCACTTGTAGAGTGGAATAGCGATGTAGTTACATTTGGTGATGGAGTTACTGCACCGATACTACGAAAAGAAGTTGTGAGTATAGCTGGACTACCTGCCATCTCAGATGTACTGTATGTGAAGGTTTGAAGTCAACTTTATTGAGCATCAGTCAAATTTGTAATTTTAATTTTGAGGTTACCTTTGTCCAGAAAATGTGTACTGTGTATGACTCGACTAGTAACATTATTCTCGAAGGTGTTAGAACCTCTGAAAATTATTACGGAGTCTTACCTAGAGATGGCAATGGGGCGGGTTCGGAGTGGGGCACCCCCACCTCACCCCACCCCGCCACTTCTACACCCTGTCCCGCCCCACCTTAAACAGGGGGGCGGGTCGGGACGCGGGCGCGCCCCTTTTTTGCCCTGAATATGATTTTTTTTTTCAAAAATTTCCAATTAACTATTTTTTAAAAAAAGTTTTGATTAATTTTTTTT
>CAIGRO010073077.1:0-14659 GCA_903798355.1 Fraxinus baroniana
CCAATTTAAGGGTGTGTTTGAGTCACGTTATTTTGGAAGAATGTACTTCGAAATTGTAGATTGATGGAGAATGTGTAGTTGAAAATAAATAGAAAAATAAGAATGAAAATTTTAATGTGTACCAAACATGGACTAAGACTTTTATAACATTTTTTGTCTTTATAATATTTTCTTTGTTAAATCTTATTTTTAGAAAATTTTGATAAAAATTGTGAAATATGAAATTGAAAAGTTAATAAAAGTTAAGGTGAATAATGTAATTAAAATAATTATTAATTAACTTATATTTTTACCCTTCTCCCCCACTCACGCCTCCGAGCGCCACCCCCCGCCGCCTACTACATGGAGGTTTCGATTCCTCATCGTTACTTTAATTCTTCTACCTTGACCCCAGCTTGGCTGTCCAGAACACGATTTAACCTCTTTCATCCGGTTCTTCTCCCCGCACGCCTGCGAAAGTCGCATCTCCTCCAAACCCTCACTCCAATAATGGACTCTCGCTCTCTCTCAACAATCCCTCACGCCTTTGATGCAAATGGGTCTCCTTTGATGACGAAAGAACTGGGTAATTACTTGCCTAAATTCAATATTTTTGGCTTATCTTTTGTTTTGTGATTTTTGTTAGGACCAGTTTGGGTAGAACTTGCCTTAAAACCGGCGTGCTCAACTGGTTATAAATGTACTAATCAAGTTTTAGCTTAGCCACGTCGGATACAATTAGTATACGGTGGCCATGGACATAGGGGTGGAATGTAATAACACTTATTGTATCCCACATCACTAAGCTAAAGCTTGATTTGTGGGTTTATACCCTCCCGAAACAAGCCAGTTAAGTTTTACTTGTTAAGGTTTTTTTGGGCTTTTGGTGGTGATATTAATTGTTGGGAGATATAGGTGGAAGAGTTGGAGAAGTGAAGAGGGTTACGAAGGAGACGAATGTACACGTGAAGATTAATCTGGATGGTAATGCCGTGGCTGAAAATAATACAGGGATACCATTTCTGGATCACATGTTGGATGTGAGTTTTGCTTCTTTTTATTGATTAGTTATGTAATTATTTTGTCAAAATGATTTGTGTTGAAGGAAGAAACTTTTGGTTTTATCCAGTTATATCTATTTCTGCTATGAAAATATCTCACTAAAATTCGATATCAATTTCAATTGATCTAGCAATGAATCAAACCAGAGCAGAGAAAAAGGAATCATGTGGTTGATCCCAAGTTTAGAGGGACAGGACCTAGTTTTGCTGTAGTAGTGAATAAAATGCTGTGGGTGTGAATTTTATTCTGTGACTGTCAGTCTGCTTTTGTGCTAATAGTTTGATTTTTCTTTATGTTTCTTCAGCAACTTGCTTCGCATGGATTGTTTGATGTGCATGTGAAGGCTACCGGCGACACTCACATTGATGATCATCATACCAATGAAGATGTTGCCCTAGCCATTGGAACGGTGAGTTTTGGATAAGTTTACCAGTTCTTTATTACTTAATTTCATGTTCCTCCAACAAATGCTTAGACGTCATGTGGACCTTATGTGCTTGTTATGTTTGGGATTGGTTAGTAGTGGATTGTATTGATGAAGAAAAAGAAGCTAATATCTTGTTCATCATAATGTGTAGTCCAGTCTATTACGGTGTACCAAACATGTATATTTTCTTTGTCTCTGCATTGTGTGCTGTTTGTTCTGATATCCGTTCTCTGCTTATGATTTATGGACAAGGCATGGGTTTGTAATTCCAGCCCTTCATTAAACAAGAGTTTTTGACTGTATTGACAATTTGACCTTACAACTATTATGGATTTGTTCTTAGTTATTATCCAAAAAACTACACTCAATTTTTGGTTGATTTTTAACTTCTATGTTTGTACTGCTCCATGTCTCTGAAAGTCATACAATTGTTCTATCTATAGAGAGTGATTTTGTGGTCCGCTGTAGGTTAAAGTATGCTTGTAATATGTAATGAGCAGAGTGGTTCTAGAAGCCTTCAACTAGTGTCTTTTACTTGAATAAGTCATTTCTTATTTTCTACCTGAAAATTTTCAGCTGTACATATAGAAATAGACAGCTCAGAATGATTGTCCATGCAGGCTTTGCTACAAGCCCTTGGTGATAGAAAAGGAATCAACAGGTTTGGAGACTTCTCAGCTCCACTAATATATATATATATATATATCTGCCCATGTGGACTTGGACAATGTACGGCATAACCTCTCGTTTCAGAGGCATCCTTGAATTCTATTTAATCTCATTAAGTGAGTTTGCTGGATAACCTGTATGAGAATGATACTGAACTCATCCAATCATTCTTGGGTGCATGAATGAGGCAGAAGTACTACATATAACCAGATTAGATTACTTCCTTGACTGTCTGTTGTGCTTTTTGTCCTAAGTTATGCTGTTGGTTTAATAGTAATGAAAAATCTAGATATTTGTAATCATTATACTCTTGTTTAATATATTGTAGGATTTATCTGGAAGACCACAAGTTATGATCTACACATACCGACAGAGAGAGTTGGTACTTACGATACTCAGGTATTTTGAATTCCATGTTTACTTTGATATTTGTGGGTGAATTTATTTGAAATTTTCTTAATATTTGCTAGCATTATTGTGTTTGTGCTGATGGTTCTGAAACTAGTGTAATCAGCCAAATTCCACACGCTTTTATTTTCACTTTTTCTGAACAGAACTGTGTTAAGATTGTTTGACTGCGACCATGTGTTGTTGTTTTTAGCTGGTGGAGCACTTCTTTCAGTCCTTGGTCAATACCTCTGGAATGACACTCCACATACGGCAAGTAAGATTGTTTGCCTCATTTTCCATCTTCAGTGATGGTTATGCATAGAGATGCTCTTTTGTTACAACTAATGGTAACAATTTTTTGACATGATTTCTTTTATTCACAGAAAAAGTGAAAACACCTTAGATAATTTACTTATCTTTTACTTGAGTGGGACCGCTATACCAAACTGGTTATTGCACAGCTCATACACATTGAAGAGAGATGCGTGTGTTTGGTCAAACTAAAAGTTAACTTTTAAGTAAATTAGTTTTAAAGTAATAACAATGGAAAATGAGTAGATTAATTCTATAAATAGTAAGGTAAGAATTGCTTGCAGTTTTTTTTTTTTATAATTAAAAGTAACTTGTTCAAACATGTTTGGAAATTACTTCCTATTTAATGCTTACAGTCTGCAGGCATGTACTATGGTTTGTTTTGTTATGATTTGATGAGCTGTTGGCCCCATATGCTTATTATCTTTGTTTCATGTTATTATTCTGAATGGAAACAGCTCGCTGGGAGAAATTCTCACCATATTATTGAGGCAACCTTCAAGGCTTTTGCAAGGGCTCTGCGGCAAGCTACGGAATATGATCCACGCCGTCTCGGAAGTGTGCCAAGGTTTGAATTTATTTTATAAATTATTCTACTTGTACAGAATTAATGACAGATACACGGGTGTATACGCTGCATTGGCTGCCACAAAACTGTTTTTTATCCAAGACCCATTAAATGCTGGCCAATGTGTATCTGTAATGCTATCTGTGTATTTCTTGTGCACATGTAGCATCTCTCTTATTTTATTTACTTAAGAAATTTGTATAGTTTAGTGGACCCCAGAGTTGGGATAAAAATGGCACGACAGAGCATTGTGTGGACTTTTAAGTGCATTTCTTGTCTCGTGTTGGCCAGTACAATGAAGTTACAAACAAGATTTTAGCTTCTTTAATAGTGTCCAATACTATTCAATCTCCTACCAAAAATGCACTTAAACTTATAGCGTGCATAGCTGAGAAAGTAATCACAGGCGTGCAACATTTAGTGGTGTTGATTCAAATATGTAGATTATGTGAGCTTAACACAAACCTTTCTATTTGCAGCTCCAAAGGGGTTCTTTCGCGTACTTGATTCTCACTCGCAAGTCATGCCCAAGGGGGGGATTAAAGTTAGTAAGTTCTTTCAAGTAGAATGCAATAAGGTTTTTCTTATCTCCTCTTTGCAGATTGCTGTTGTAATACAACTCAGAACTGCTATTTTTGCTGGTACACTGAAATGTGTTCAAGATGTTGAACTTGAAAACAAATGTTTTGTATTAATTCGGGTCCTCTGAAACGTAATACCCTTGTTGTACATTACTTGCAATAAAGTTTGTTGAGATAAATTAATAATTTGTGAAAATTCTTCATTCTTCAATTAGCATCGTCCGCCACATTTTAAGCTGCATTGCAGTTTCATATCCTGTGATCAATAATTAATTAATTAAATTTTTTTTTTGATATGAAAAGAACTTTCATTGAACAAACAGATATACCGATTACGGACGATTATAAAGCCAGATAGCTTGAGAAACACAGTCTAGAATACTATCCAACCAAACACAAATATCATTTACCACTTTAGCATGCCTAGCTAGCTTATGAGCCACCATATTACTTTCCCTGTAAATATGGGAAAATTTGCAGTTAACAAATTGGGTGGCTAAATGTTTCACTTCCTGGCAGGCATGCTTTCTGTTTGAAGTGCTTCAATAACCAACTTGCTATCACTTTCTACCATAAGGTTTTGGATTCCCAAGTTGACATAGCTGCATTCCTCTAAAAATGGCCAACAATCCGATCACTTCACTCTCATCAACACTTATTTCAAACTTGGACATTGCCATAATCACTTTACCAGAAGAATCTCTTAATACAGCCCCTATTCCAGTTTTCTCCAGTTCTTTAAATGTTGCTCCATCCACATATAATTTCAGAAAGTTTAAGTCTGAAGGTGTCCATTTGAAATGTTTTCGGATCTGAACACAATTTGTCTTCCTTGCTTTGTTGAAACTCTCTAACAAACCCAAAGCATTATCAGCTGTCTTTCTTGGATCCACAAATTTTTTGAATCACATATTTCATTAATTTTTATCAAAAATTTAATAATTGCTTTCTAGTGGTCAAGCTTGTGCCTTTAAATTGTGGAATGAAAGCATAATATGCACAAATCAAGCTATATTTGGATGAGTTTATATTGAGTTGCACCAGGACGGCAATGGAAGAGGAGCGGGATTAAAGAAATAGAAATAATCTCCTATTAAAGAATTTTATTTTATTTTTGGTTTCAAATTTAAATTTTATTTAAAAAAATATGAAATATATATTAAATACATAAACAGGGAACTAAATGCGGTTTTTTATACCCACGCCCCTTCCGGTCTCCCAATTCCTAATGAATATAGATAAAGCACTTCTACAATATTATTCAAGCATACTTAAAAGTACTTTTTGACTCTGGAAAGTCTTGTCAAACGGGCATTTCATGAAGATTGAATGCAAATAGAAATTCAAAATCGTCCAATGAAGTTTCGAGATATTTATTAGTGTACATGTCTAAATCCCACTCCTATTTGAAGCAAGAGAATGATGGTTAGAAGACAAGAAATGTAAAAAAATTGTTTGAGCCCCATTTCTTGGGGAAAAAAATTATTGTAATCACTAAGTAAAAAACTAAGAAAAAATTTGGGGTTTAACGTGTAAAATTATTTAGTGAGAAAATGTGCAATTAAAAATGAATTGGGGGAAAATGAATTTTCAAAAAAATGGGACTCAAACGGAGGCATAGAATCTGTCACATGGAAGATTATTTGGAAGCTGGTAAGAAGGCGGGAGGAGTTTCAGGTTATTTAGAAGTGTTGTTAGATCTTAATGGTTGTTAGCTGTCACTAATTATCTATAAAGTCAGCTAACGCACTCATTCAGATTGTGAAATAAACTAGAATTCTACTTTTCTCTCAATTTGCATAATCCCCTTTCCCCCATTTTCCCATTTCCAGTTTTGCTTTGTGCCATTGGTATCAGAGCCCAGCTCCTTGCACCTGTGGAACTGAAGAAAAACATGGCGGATAATACAAGAACTCAAGAAGATAGAAGAAAGTCTCAAGCAGATGATGAAGACGATTCTTGTGGAAAAGAACAAAAAGTGGGAAGAACGATAGTTCCATAGCCGAATTAACCAACCTGGTTAGGAACTTACAGATTCCCAGTCCCGTGAACCCTGGTACATCGACCATGAATCCTAGCTTCTATTCATCTGGAGGGAAAAGCTTTACAATGGCATCAGATGTATATAAAAAAATAGAATAACAATGGACCTTCCCTCGTGGGAGGAGTATGTGCAAGCCTTGAATATCAGATTTGGAATTAATGTGTATAATGTTCCCATGGCTGATTTGATGAATTTGAAACAAGAAGGAACATTGCAGAGTTATATGGAAGACTTTGATGTAGCATTGACCAGGGTCTCCCTCACTGAAGAATACTTCATTAGTTGTTTCATCAGTGGATTGAAATCAGAACTCCTAGGAATGGTAAGGATTTTCAATCCTCAGAATTTGCAACAGGCTTATTCTATAACTAGGCTTCAAGATGTAAATTTGCAGAATTCTATGGTGTATTACAAGAACCATGTTAAACTACCTAACTACCCGCCAAAGAACTCTAGCATACCTGTCATCAACACCCTTAACAAATCCATGACCACCAATCCAAACAGCATATTCAAGCCAAACAACCAGTCTCACAAAGCCAACCAATCATAACCTTAACTAGAAGTCCAAAGGACTCCTTCAAGAATCGAAATAACCGTCCTCTAAAATTGAGTGATACTGAAATAGATGAGAAAAGGAGTAAAGGGCTGTGTTTTTGGTGTTGACAAGTTTTTCCCTGGCCATAAATGTCAAGATAAAAAGTTACACATGATAACAATACAAGAAGCCAGTGGAGATGAGGAGAGTGAAGTAGCCAGCAGACAAGCAGATAATGAACATGGAGAAGATAATATTGAAGGGCCAAGGGTCTCAGTTTTTGCTATGTGGGGACATGAGGCTGCCAACTCTGTGCAGACTATGAGAGTGCTGGGTATGCACAAGAGAACAAGGTTACACATTTTAATAGATACTGGAAGCACACATAATTTTTTAGATGCCAAGATTGCCAAGGCATTGGGCTGTAAATTGACTGCAATTCGACTTATTAAAGTAGAGGCAGCAGGTGAAAAGAACTCTTTTGTACTGCAGTCTGCCGACAGTGAGAATGGGAGTTACGAGGTGAAAATTTCAAGGCTGGTTTTTATGTAATTCCTTTGGGGGGGCAACTGAGATGGTTTTGGGTGTACAATGGATGTCTACCTTAGGGTATATCACATGGAACTTGAGCAAGTTACATATGAAATTCCATGTCAAAAACAAGGAGTTGAAGCTAAAAGGATTACAGCAAGCAGAATTCAGGCACCTCCCTGAATTCAAATTGATCGAGAAAAGGCCCAGCGAGGTGGATTGAACTATTCATTTCTTCCATGTCACAATACAACCTCAATCACCTCCAGAATCTACAGAACAGCCAAGTAAACATACTGATAAAGAGGTACAAATCTCAGATCTACAAGTAATTCTCAAGAGGTATGAAGATTTGTTTGTTGTATCCACTGAATTACCCCCGCACAGAACTTATAATCATTAAAAAATGTTGTGTGATGAGGCTAAGACTGTTAACATCAGACCATATAAACAGTCTGTTATTCAACAAGATGTAGTGAAAAAAATGGTGGAGGAGTTACTAGAGTCTGGTGTTATTCAAAACAGCACTAGCCCCTTCTCTTCTCCTGTCATTTTAGTGAAGAAGGATGGATCTTGGAGTATGTGCATTGATTATAGGGAGCTTAATAAGAATACAGTCAAGGATAAATTCCCTATTCCCATTATTCAGGAGCTGCTAGACGAGTTGCATGGGTCCATGATTTTTTCTAAATTAGATTTGAGATCTGGATACTATCAAATCAGGATGCACCCACCAGATGTCCATAAGACAGCTTTTAGAACTCATGAAGGGCATTATGAATTTGTGGTCATGCCCTTTGGCCTTACAAATGCACCCTCCACATTCCAAGCCTTAATGAATTCTATTTTCAAACCTTATCTTAGGAAATTTGTTTTGACATTTTTTGATGATATCTTGGTATATAGTCCAGACATTGCAACTCATTAAACACCATCTGGAAATAGTTCTTTCACTACT
Organism: Fraxinus baroniana; assembly: GCA_903798355.1. NCBI lineage: Eukaryota > Viridiplantae > Streptophyta > Magnoliopsida > Lamiales > Oleaceae > Fraxinus > Fraxinus baroniana. The sequence goes on from CAIGRO010073077.1 coordinate 8,060, forward strand.
AAGGGCCAATACACTCTTTGCAAAAAGATCAAAATGTGTTTTTGGGGGTACTAAGGTTGAGTACTTGGGGCCACATTATTTCTGCACAAGGAGTGTCTACTGACCCTACCAGATTAGAGCAGTGGAACAATGGCCCATACCTGCAAATTTAAAACAGTTAAGGGGATTTTTGGGGCTTACAGGTTACAACAGAAGATTTATCCACCATTATGGCATCATTGCTAGGCCATAAACTGATTTTACTAAAGAAGGACAAGTTCTTTTGGAATGATGCAGCTCAACAAGCATTTCAAGCCTTGAAATCAGCCCTAATCACAACACCAGTACTAGCTCTACCAAATTTCAACGAGAAATTTGTAGTAGAAACGGATGCCTCTACTGAAGGCATGTGAGCTGTCTTGATGCAAAAGGGTCACCCCATCGCTTATATTAGCAAGGGATTTTCTCCAAAGAACAGGTTGTTGTCGGTATATGAGAAAGAATTGTTGGCTATTGTATTTGCTGTAACTAAATGGCAGCATTACCTCACGGGAAAGCCTTTCATCATCAATATAGACCATCAAAGCCTGAAGTACTTGGTGGAACAGAGGATAGCCACTGGCAGTCAAGTCAAATAGTTAGCCAAATTAATGGGGTTTGAGTTTGAAATAAGACATAAGAAGGGAAATGACAATGTGGCAGCAGATGCTTTATCAAGGGTTAAAACTGCAGACATGTATACATTAGCTATTTCAACAATTCAAAATTATCTGTTAGATCAAATTAAATTGCGCTGGCAACAAGATCATTACCTACAGGGAATAATTCAGCAATTGCAGGTCTCTTCTCTTTCCAATTCACCGTACACATGGCAGAACGATCTTTTATTGTGGAAGGCAGGTTAGTGGTGGGAAATGATGCTAACCTCAAGGCTCAGTTAATCTCCAATTTTCATGACGTTCCTATAGCTGGGCACTCAGGCATTTTGGTCACCACTAAAAGGCTGACTTCTGTTTTCTTTTGGAAGGGAATGGAGAGGGATGTTCGTAATTATGTTAGAACTTGTCAGGTCTGCCAACAGTGTAAACATGAGCAAATAGCTTACCCAGGCTTGTTGCAGCCACTTCCAATTCCAGAAAGATTATGGACTGATATCGTCATGGACTTTATTGAGGGTTTACCCAAGTCATTGGGCAAGAATGCCATCTTGGTGGTAGTGGACTGGTTGAGTAAATATGCTCATTTCATTGGCCTCTCTCACCCTTTCACTGCTGAATCAGTAGTCAAATCCTTCATGAATAACGTGTTTAAATTACAGATATGCCTACTTCAATTGTAAGTGATAGAGACTCTCTGCCCTTAAGCAACTTCTGGCAGGAATTGTTTAAAATCCAAGGAGTCACATTAGCTCATTCTACCGCTTATCATCCTCAGACAGATGGGCAATCTGAGGTAGTTAATAAGTGCCTAGAGACTTATTTCAGGTGTATGACTTTTGACCAACCTGGGAACTGGTTTAAGTTTTTGTCCCTTGCAGAGTATTGGTATAATACCAACTTCCACTCAGCAGCACAGACCACTCCATTTGAAATTTTATTTGGATATCCCCCACCCATACATATTCCTTACTTCACAAGGACTCAAATGTACAAGCTGTCGATCAGATGTTAACTGACAGGGAAGCCACATTACAGCTCTCGAAGTATCATCTATCTTAGCTCAGAAAAGAATGCAGCAGTTGGCCAATAGGAGGAGGACTGAGAGAGTTTCAAATTGGAGACTCTGTTTTTGTTAAGCTGCAGCCTTATAGACAGCATTCTCTTCAAAAGCACACGAATCAGAAACTCTCCCCTATATTCTATGGACCCTTCAAGGTTCTTGATAAAATTGGCAATGTGGCTTACCAGCTGGATTTACCACTTTATACCAACATTCATCCTACCTTACATATATCTCAGCTCAAGAAACATGTGCCTTCCAATAAAAACATTAATCCTCTGTTACCTCCTTCTATAGCTGCTCCGTTGCCCATTGCTATTTTGTCTCGCAGACTGGTTAAGAGACAACATCAAGCAGCCACCCAAGTATTGGTTCAATGGAGTAATTTTGCAGTTGAGGATGCTACTTGGAAGTACTTTGACGATCTTGCGGTTAGATTCCCAGGTCTGACTCTTGAGGACAAGAGTCCTTAAGAGGGGGGGCTTTGTCACATGGAATATTAACTCCAGATTATTTGAAAGCTAGCAAAAGGGTGGGAGGAGTTCAAGTTAGTTAGAAATCTGTTGTTAGTTGTTAATGGTTGTTAGTCAGCTGTCACTAATTGCCTATAAAGTCAGCTAACACACTCTGTAATTGAGACATTCAAATTGTGAAATAAACCAGAACTCTACTTTTCTCTCAATTTGCATTATCCCCTTTCCCCCATTTTCCCATTTCCAATTTTGCTTTGTGCCAGAATCATACATTTTAAGCATCAGATTCGACGTAGAACAAGACTTGTCTAGGGAGCAGTCTCCGGAAGTCAAATGAAGCCTAGAAAGATGCTACTCAATACCATTTGAAACTAAAAGCTCAACTGCAAGAATTTATATTCCACAAAAAAGTATATATATTTTGTAGTACACAGTAACAAAAAAGGTAATAGAGACTGATTGACTATACACTGATTAAATGAAAAAGAAAAAATAGTACTTTGAACTGGTTGCACTTGATGCATTTAAACAAGTGAATAAAGATGATCATTCTACAAAAATTCTTCTGCTTTGTTTAAGTCGCTTAAGATTTCAGACTTAAGCTCCTCTGGAAGGGTAGCAGATGGCCCTGACTTCGAGTAGAAGCCAGCAAGAGATCTAATGGCCTTCTCAAGCACAACATATGATTCCTGCATCCAGGGATTCAAACAACATAAAATAACGATAATTAACTCGAGGTAAAACATTGATGTATCCCTCCTGACTCGTTTTGTACTGCTGAATAATTGACAAGATTTTAACTTCTTTTTCCTTCTTAGTCATGTCCACTATGAATCAGTTCGACCTATCAAACATGTCAACAGATTATGTTTGTTGTAAAAGAATTATCATGTCGTTTTTTGTATAGGCAATTTGCAACACAAGCACATTTTTTTTTTTCGTCTATTTACTTGCTCTATGTAGAGATGGCAATGGGGCGAGTTCGGGGCGGGTCGCCCTCGTCCCACCCCGCCACGCCACCCTCCCCCACCCCGCGCGTCGGCTGGCCTGTTTACTGCCCCGTTTAATTTTTTTTTTAACAAAAATTTCCTATTAATTGATTTTTTTTTTAATTTTTAATTTTTTTATTCTTCACGGGGCGGGTTCGGGGCAGGGCAACCCCTCCCTTCCCTGCCCCGCCCCAACCCGTCGAGGCAAGTTTTTTTCACCCCATTCGGGGCGAGGCAGCGCCGGGCCAGGGGGGTTTTTTTGGCCATCACTAGCTCCATGTGAGGTCTGTGGGTTTTGGGGGTTTGGGGAAAATTCCCGAGAAGGGTGGTTACACCAATAACAGTGCTTTAGGGACTGAGGCTGTCGAATATGAGAGCAAAGGGTTTTGGGGGTGTGGTTGTGGTTGTGGTTGTGGTTGTGGTGAAGGAAGAGGTGGTGGGGCAGTAAGTGATGGCATGAAGGGGGGAAGGAGGTTGTTGTGGAAGATGACTTGAGTGATGGGAAAGCACAATAGTTTGAAACTAGGATGAATTTCTTCCTCCTCTTCAATTGTGAAGCGAAATTCATGCTGCTTCCCTGTACAATTGATGTTTATGGAAAGAGATAAATGGTTGTGGTGGAACAAAAAAGTGTTTTATGTCAAATAAAAATGTTGAAAAACTGTGTTACTTGTGTCATTTTACTTATGACTATTTTAGTAAATTAAAAAATGTTTAAAAGTGTGGTGTAACAAACGAAAACTGTGATGGCAATTTAGTCACCCGACAAAGAAAGCTAACGTATGATCCTTCAATTGACTTTTCTATCCTTTCCAGCTAAGAGACAATAATAACCTTCTATTTAACACAAAGAGAGGCACTATAAGAAGAACATCTTAACTTATTTTTCTTCTTTAATATTGCCCAAGTATTATTATCCATTACTCATTACCAAACATACCACAAAAATGGCTGAATAATAGAGCAAATTCTCAAACTCTTCTACTCTCTTTTTAAGAATTGGTAACAGATCCATGCCTTTATATATATTATTATTTTCCGGTTTACCAGATTTATTTGTATGTTAAGCATATATCTGCAGCAAAAAAAAAAAAAAAAAATCACCTACTCAACTATTTTTCATCCTGTAAAAGTTAGTCAAACGAATTTACCTCGTTGACAACTGTCTTTTGCCCTCTCCAACCATTCAGATATTCTCTAATCGACTCCTTTGCCTCGTCAGCTGTTCGTCTAAATTTAGCAATATCCTTCGAATCTTCCTTTAATGATTCGCGCAGGGTCTTCACCACCTCTCTCACTGATTTCAAGTAAGCCTTTGGCAAAACTTTTCCAGATTTTGTCTTCTCATTAGGATCGAACAAGGACTTCATAGTCCCAAACACCCCATCATTATTATCATTCAAGGCATTTGATTCTTCCCCAGCCCAAGCAGGCAATTCGACTAACTTGCAGTTCAAGTTGAGAAATGCACATGAAGAAATGGCACCACATCCTAAGACAAACTGGCGACGAGGTGATGCATCTTCTGACAAGAACATAGCATGACACCTGAATTGCAGTCTAGCTGTTTTGTAGTGAAAACAAGAGAGCAGTTAAGGACAATGAAAATGGACAACAAGAACACATGGAAAGCAACAGAAGTAGACGAATAAAACATCTCTCGAAGTTCGGTAAAATGAATTAAAGCATAACAGAAAGTAATCTCACTATATGCACTGGAAAGGACTCAAACTAGTTCGACAGCAGCAAGTGTGCATGGCTCTCACATTGATGGTGAATCACTACTTTTGTTTGCCCGCTGTCGTTTCTTTCATTGCTCTTGTAAATGGGAATTACGACTTATCCATTTTGGGGAGTGAATCATATCATGAAACATAAGCCACTCTAACAAAGGGACTAAAACCTTGTAGCTGGTCTTAAAATCTTGGTCTCTGCCTATTGCCGGGATGTGTCACTTACTTATTTCCTCAATTGACTAATCACACTCCTATTCGCACTACCAGACACCCTCAATAAGAGGCATCAAAGGCCCACATCAAAACTTCGAATTTTGACAATCAACCAAACTCAAATTCAGGGCAAAGATGGATATATAAAAAATGCTGCAGGAACTCAAATTCAAGCTACCAATCCTCATATAATTTCAGGAAATATAACATAAAAAACATAACTTGAACTCACCAGATTTGCGAGTATGCCCAACTGAACTAAAAATGGCAAGTGGGCACATCTTCATTGCAAGAAAAGATGCCATAATTGCTTTAAATCCTACCGAAGTTGAGTGGCAGTTTCTTCTTGGCTCGTTCTGCTCAATGAGTCATGAAATATCTACATAAAACAAATTTGTATAAGTTCAAATCTGTCTTTGCAAAACAATGTTTTAGAAATAAATAAAACCCACAATGTCAATCATCAAGTATCTAGCAGAGCTTAATTATTGAACACAGTAAAAATTCAAAAATCAAATCAAATGCATATAAAGCTCTTAATACAGGCGTCTGAATTTTTTTTTTTCTTTCAACCAAAGCGCGCATAATCCTTTTTCTTTTACCTGAGCAGATTTCAAAAGCGTACGCATAATTCTTTTTCTTTTACCTGAGCAGAGTTCAGAAGTGTGCCTTTCGGTTTCTGTGTGATATTATTTTATCCAAAATGAAAGTGAAGGAAATTTCAGAAAATCTTCGGGGGTAAATTAGTCATTGCAGTTACAGCGCTGGCTAATTTTGTGTTCCGACGAAAAGGTAATTATACTCGCCCCGTGCGTTTTTATTTATGCACTACATTTTAATACATTATTTTCGTATTTTAATACATTATTTTCGTACTTATATTTTCGGCATTTATTTTGTATCGCGTTCTTATTTTCAATCAATCAAGATGTACTAATTAATAAAAATTGAAAACAAGAATACGATGGAAGGAAAAAAAAATCGAAAATAATTAGATATAACTAATTATAATACAATTGGGTGTCAATATTACCATCCCAAAAATAATTTAGAATTTATTTTCCAACGATAGGTCTGGGGCGAAGGGGCATCTCTCCTTGGATCAATGACCCCATCAGCAAGCAATCAATTTATAGGGCGCTATAAAAACTTTCACCTCTAGACTATAGAAGTAGAAGGCAAGGATAGACCAGACCTAGGTCCCCTTCCCTAAGGCTACTAATGAGAATCTAGTCGGTCTCGAAAGTGACATTCATGGTGTATTTGAGCCACATTATTTTGAAAGAATGTATTTTGAAATAGTAGATTGATAGATGATGTGTGGTTGAAAAATAAGGAAAAATTATTGATGTGATGGAAAATATTATTTTATTGAAAAATGTGTGATTAAAAATGAGTAGAAAAATGAGAATGAAGATTTTAATGTATACCAAATAGGGGCACAATTGGAATAAAGGATAGTTCAATTAGGCCCTGTTTGATAGGCAGTCT
>CAIGRO010073102.1:0-11182 GCA_903798355.1 Fraxinus baroniana
AAATACAATTTCACTTGTTAATAATTTCATTTTAAAACGTTAGAAAATATTTAATTCCATACGTACATGAAATTCAAAATTCATTTCGGGGGCGTTGCCCCCGAGCCCTCACGAGGGGTGCTGTCCTCTCGACCTTCGAGACCTGATCGGTCAGGTTGATCCCCGTCAGAGTGATTTTTTTTTTATTATTATTATTAAAGAAAAAAATTTGTCATTATTATTAAAAAAAAAATTGTCAGCTTGAGAGAAAAAAAAAACAAAAATAAATAAATAAATAAATCTCTGCACGAGGAGGAATTGTCCTCCGTGTGTGGAGGCAAAGCATGTTGTTTCTCCCACTCCGCAGCGGAGGAATTGTCCTCTGCGTGCGGAGGCAAAGCATGTTGTTTCTCCCACTCCACACACGGAGGCAAAGCATGTTATTTCCCTTTATATATATATATATATATAATGTTAAGGACTCTGACTCATGCCATTGATGCACTAGTTAGCGGCGGAGTGGGCCTCAACTTCCTAGAAGCTATCATAAGGGATAAGGCAAGTTTCTTCATATCAGTATACTGTGATTTAGCTTGTAGCATGGTTTGCTTACATAGTACATAGGTAGTTGTATGCCATTTTCTTTCCTCACCAGTACTGAACTCACTGTCTTCGCACTTACAGCCAAATATAGGAGAGTGATTCCCCGTCTTTTGGCTTTAAGAGGGGGATTTGTCCCAAGTGCTTCTTCAGTTCCTGGAAAGCCTCTTTACACTCCTCATTCCATTGAATCATTTTTCCTTCCTTCAAAACTTTGAAGAACGGGAGACATCTATCAATCGTCTTGGAAATGAAGCAATTCAGCACCGCTAGGCTACCCATCAAGCATTGTACTTCTTTGGGCTTGCCGAGGGATTTCATATCAAGAAGGGCCTTGATTTTTTTTTTTCAGGGTTGACCTCAATACCTCGCTGGTTGACTATATAACCCAGGAATTCTCCTGAAACAACACCAAAAGCACATTTCAAATGGTTCAACTTCATTTGGTACTTCCTTAACATTTCGAAGGTGGCTTCCAAGTGTTCAACGTGGTTCATAGCCATGAGACTTTTTACCTACATGTCATCAATGTATACTTACATCATCTTGCCAATAAAGTCGGCAAATATGTTGTTAACTAGGAGCTGATAAGTAGCCCCAGTATTTTTCAGGCTAAAAGGCATCATTTTGTAACAATAAAGACATCTATCAGTGATAAATGAAGTGTTCTCCTCATCAGTCGGATACATGGAAATTTGATTATACCTTGAGTATGCATCTATGAAGCTCAAGAGTTCGTGGCCAATAGTGGAGTCGACAACTGGTCGATCATTGGAAGTGGAAAACTATCCTTTAGGCATGCTTGGTTGATATTAGAAAAGTCTATGTAAATTCTCCATTTGTCTTGGGCTTCTGTACCAAGAAGGGGTTTGAGATCCATTTTGGATATACTGCTTTCCCGATGAGCACATTGGATATGAGTTTTTGAACTTCTTCCTTCAAGGCCTCGTATCTCTCTGGGTTCAAGGCTCTCCTTTTTTGCATGTGAGGAGTAAACTTGGGGTTAATGTTAAGACGGTGTAATCTAACATTGGGGTCTATGCCCCCCATATCTTCATGCTTCCAGGCGAACATGTCTAAGTTGCTAAGCAAGAAGCTCTTGAGTCTCATCTTTTTTCCCTAATTCAAGCTCTTTCCTTACTTGTAGCACCTTTGTAGGGTCAATTGGGTATGCCAGAAAATATTTTAATTCCTCCACTGAGGTCGCTCGCGAATTTGATTCGATGACCCTAGGGTCTAAATCCACACTGATGACCATTTCTTCCCTGGCATCTATCATGTTGATGTTTTCCTCTTGTTCGGGGGTATGACCTTTTTCAGGTGTGTCAATCATTTTAGCATCCTCCATGACCATATTTACACTGTGAGGCTAGAATTTTCTCAAGGAGCTAAGGTAACATTCCCTTGAGCCCATTTGATCTCCTCGTATTGTAGTAATTCCTCTTTCAATGGAGAATTTCATACAAAAGTGGTGTATGGACTTAACGAATCCAAGCTCTTTCAATGTAGGTTGACCTAACACTCCGTGGTAAGCGGATCGGTGATATACAATGAGAGATTTCATAAAGTGTTGAGTCGTAAGTGGGGGTTTTCCCATTTCCGCCTCTAGTGTGATCCTTCCCCTAGGAACGTTGATGTTGCTAGTGAAACCATATAAAGGGGACAGTCATAAGGTTGAGATCAAGATCTACCATCATTTTGTCAAAGGTGGTTCTAAATAGGATATTTATTGAATTCTCGTTGTCTACCAACATGCATTTAAGCCCATTTCTAGTTACAACAGATCGTACCACCAAAGCATCACAATGGGGATAATGAACCCCAATGGTGTCTTCCTACGCAAAGGCTATTGGCGAAATGCTTCCAATTCCTCGAGCGGTATTGTTGACTAAGTAGCTCGTTTGGGGGATAATTTGCTTCCCTTGCGTAATTTCTCTAAGCATTTTTGAACTCCCCTCCTACATATGGACCACCAAGAATGGTGTTAATGTTTCGTATGGAGACATTATTAGCATTGGGTGGGGGACCTCTCCTAGGCCTTTGTCCACCTCTTGACATGTTTCTTTCCTCCTCGGGCTCCTGTCGAGGTAATTCATTTATATGATATCGCCTCACCTCATCATGCCTAGGCTCTCTCTCATGTCTAGGTTGAGGCACATTCATTTGTGTAGGATGGTTTTTCTACTATGAATACAGTGGCCTATAAGTTCTTCATAATATGGCCTTGACAAGCAGTTCTCTAAGCCGTGACTGTTTGTTTGATGGTAGGTACAGTATTGCATGTCCCTAGGCTCTCTGTTGCTCCCTACCTCTTTCCCTGGATTGATTCGATTGTCTTTAAGCTTCAGCTTTGACCTCTTCATATGCCAAAAATGGCACTATATTTAACGTGGCAGTGGCCAGCGCTTGGCTTAAGGTGGGGACTATTGTATGTCCCAAATGGGTCTATTACTAGTCTAATAAGTACAACATGGGACCTCATCGCTGTATCTAAAGTGGAGGGAATACCAGTGAAGTTTGGTTGCAGTAATCGATAAGCTCTTCGTTAACAATCTCGTTTCTCATCATTTGCATTAAAGCTTCATAAGAGGTAAGGTTCTTATTTCGAACATCCCTCCAAAATAGGGTGTTCATGTTAAGGTCTCTTCTTAGAGAAATGACTTCTCTATTTGTAACCTATACACAGTAAGTCAGCTCGTCAGCGAAGTGAGCCCAGTAGCCTTTCAATGTTTCACGGGCTTGTTGCCTTATGTCTTGCAACCTTTGGATGGGGGCTTCACCTTCTTTACTAGATAAGTATTTGTTCAAAAAGGCCTTTTTGAGGTCGGCCAGCTCCTAATGCTGCCGGCCAGGATATGGCTATACCAGATTTCTGTGGCCCTAGTTACTATAAGGTGGAAGACTCTACATTTTAGCACTTGCAAAGCCCCTTGTAAAGACATGTGAGTCTTGTAATTGCTGAGGTACTTCGTCTGATCACCCTTTCCCATCTATTTGGGTATTTTGGGAGGTACAAAATGGCCAAGAATTGGGGCATTTCTCAACTCTTAGGAGAAAGGTAGGCTTTCGTCATCGTCATCTAACTCAAACTACCTGCATAGTCCGTCGAAATCATCTTCCTCTACTTGATAAGGAGGGGGTCGCAACGCTTCCATTTGATTCTTCAAGTTCGTCTCGTTTTCTCCCTCTCACCTTTTCTAGGTGGAGGGAGAAGGACCCCCTAAGGTTCATTCCCCGAAATTCGTTCTAGCTCCATTTGTGTGGGAGGTGGGCCTTGATGGTCAAATTCTATCGAACACTCTAGTCGACCTTTGTGGTTCGCGTTCTTAAACGTATTTCGAGGAAATTTTTTCCTCTTGTAGGACGTTTCCCCAGGTGGCTAATAGCATAATTGGTGGAAGTGTCCATCCATACCCCACTCTCCGCGGGGCTGATCTCCCTGCTGTACATTTGGGGGTAGGTTGCATATCATTCTCTTCGCCCTCTTGGGACATCACTTCTTGTTGAGGTACTTGGTACCCTGTCTATTGATGCATTTGCATGAGTAGTTGCTGCATGGTGGAATTCTAATGGACCATGTTTCTCATATTTACAGCCATCTCTCCTACTTCCCTAGCCAAACGTGCTGTAATATCGTCTCGCCTGTATTGGTGGTGGGGACGATGCACGTTTACATTTGTTCGGAGGACATCTTCTTTAGAAGCCTCATGTTGTCTACTCATGCCTTGCGATCCATAGTGGATAGAACTCATAGCGTGTCTTAGGCTTTAAACTAAAGATAGATGTTTTAGATGTTTTCTCTTCGTAGTGGTTCTTCCTTCAAGAATCAAACATTTCTTCAAGGTTCTACTTCAAACGAATTTTACCACAAAGATGTTCGTGGTTATAGTATCGACCTTCCGACAGACAGTTTCAATCTATTGACGTAAAAAAATGCAGCCAACAGATCTCAAAACCTCTCACGTCCTCGCAGGCTGAATTCCTACACACTTGGACAAACTGTTAGTCACACGTGACCTTTTTCGTGAGGGATGGAGTTGACCACGCGCATTCCGACAGTCGAGTCAATTGGTGAAGTAATTTTAGGTATGAGAGAGCTTTAAATGTGAGCCTCCAATATAAACATGGGGGTCGGATTTTGGGTAAAAAAGTAAAATGTGTGAGTAGCGAGAATATAACTTTGAGAGTCTAAACTTGTTTTACCTTTGAATGACTAAGTGTGAGTTTTAATACTTGGGAAAAATGAATGGAGTCCATTAGGTGATAGTGCAGGTGTGAGATCCATTCAAGATCTTGTCATCGCCTCGTCCTAGACCAGCTCTTGCAATGGGGTCTGCATGTAATGGAAACGGTCCAGGTATTCTATGTGGGGAAGATAGGTCATTCACACCTGAATCGATTCACCTGCGTGTAGCTAGGCTACCATATACCAGTCTATGGGGGCATGGGGCCCCGAACTGTTCGCCACGTAGGCTAATTGAACCCTTTTTAGGTTCTAGTTTTTTAAGGCGTAACAAATTCAATGGAATGTTAGACCAAATTTTCTATAAATTATAAGTATACTTACCTAATTAATAGCATATAAGAACAAATGATATGTGTGAATGTAATCATTGAACGAGTAGTTCAAAATAAAATAAGATAGAGAAGAAGAGTAAAAATTAAATATGACATGAATAATCATGTGTTGTTATTTAAGTGGCTTAACATACCACGTAAGTATATCATCCTACCAATTTTTTTCCACAAATGGAGATAGGAAATTGGATAGAGGAGAATTTTTGTCGTTCATGTTTAGGGATGTCAACGAGTTAAGTTAAGTCAACTCGCGAGCTGAAACACGAAGCTCGAGCTCAGCTTGAGTAAAAATAGTTCAGGCTTCTTTAGTAGCTCGGCCAAAAAATCTAAATTCAACTCGAGCTTTCGGATCGAGCCTTATCGAGTCTAGTCAAACTCGCTCGTATTTTTTATTTTATTTTAAAAAGCTCAACCAAAAAATCTAAATTCAACTCGAGCTTTTGGCTCGGCTCGAACCTTATCAAGCCGAGCCAAACTGGCTCGTATTTTTTACTTTATTTGGAAAAATGCATTGTTGCATGTCATTTTAGGAAGCCATACAGCTTTATGTTTCTTTGTATTGCAGGCAACCATAGTTGCAAAAGTTTTAATTTTTTTAATAAATTTGCTCACGAGCTGGCTCGAGCTACCGCTCCAAAATGAGGCTCTGAGCTCGGGCTTTTCCATTCGTGCGACCAAATTGACACCCCTATTCATGTTTCATACATGCTAACAAAAGTTGTTTAATGAGCACACTTCCCAAAATTTTATGTTATAGCCAAAAACAAAAAACAAAAAACAAAAATAAAAAAATGTCAATAAACTAAGAAATTTTGAGCACATATTCAACGGTATTAAACAACAGTCTAGAAGGCAACAGGACGAGATTAAATAATAGATTCACTTAAAAGCACGGTCACATAATTCATGTAGTTGAACCTATCAAGTATGTCTACTTAAACTGATGTTAAATAATATTTTTCTATTCAATATTAGTCTCGGTAAACTAAAAGCTCAGCAATATCATCTATCCTAGCCTCTTTGTAACACTCAGCAATCCCCACTAGACAGTTGTCCCACGTCTCTCCCACGGAAGCTAGATCCAACAAAAAGGCCGTTTCAATATCTAATGCAACCTGCAAAATAGTAGGTGTGCGATAGACAAAGTGAGAACATCATTTGCATGGTGGCGGGGAAGGCTGAGAACACGAATCTTTCAGTATTCGGCTAATAATTAAGCGTATATTTATGGTCAAACCTAAGCAGGTTCCTTCCCTTTCTTTAGATCTTCTTGGCTTCCCTCCTCAGTCACCTTCTCTTTAATGTACTCGATTTGTTCATCCTCCCATTGAGCCAAGTTAGCAGCTTCCTAAATACAAATAAGGAAAATGACATATATAACTGACAACATGCATAATAATAGTGGAATTACGAGGGCGTGCTAGAGGGACAAACACCTGATACTCGCGTGCTAGAGGGACAAACACCTGATACTCGCATCCCAAAGTCTACCATAGTGATTTCAAAGCTACCTTTACAGAATCTTTTGCTTCTGCATTTCGTTCAACTCTACAAAAGGCACATATGTTTACTATGTAGTGAACATGGTATAATTATATATCAATACCAGCTAAAGATAGGATACGAACTTCAGCATTGAAGACAAATTGACGATCAAATCGTGGAAAATGCTCCTTTTTTGTATAGAATTCTCCCATTATCAGAGCTGAAACCTTTCACCAGCATGCATACATCACTTGAGAGTAAAAAAAGCTACTTTGAACGGAAAGAAAATTCAGAATCAACTTACCTGGACCCCTTTATCAAAATGTTGCTTAACTATGCGTTCTATAACATATGGAAACAAGCCAACTTACGAAAAAACCAAAGAATTCTGTCAAATATTTATAAAAATAGAAAGTGTCATTTTTCTACCTTTTTCAAAAGATAGACGTCTATACTAGAAATCAGCAAAATTATCCTTCTTATAAAGCTTCTCTCTAGCATCAGTTGAAGCAAAAAAATAACTCTTCATCCTTTTCTTGGGAACTCTTGATGTCTTCTTCCACTGAGATTCTGTTGATATATTGATCTACTAGTATTAGATGAAATGAAAAGAAGCAAGAATATACACATTTACATGAACACATACGAGCAGTAATATACAGTCCACCACTAAAACTCAATTTATCAAACCAAATCTACCCCCTTCAAGTGAAGGAAAATTGAGAACAAATATAATAAACTGGTGTTTTTTTTTTCATTATAGGATGATGAAATACAAAGTATAAATAGAATTAGAATGCCCAATTAGTTCACTAGAAATCTGCCTATACACCTATGCAATCTTTTATATAAGGAAATAACATCAATTGGCTATCTTTACAAAATCATTGATAATCTCAACACTCCCCCTCAAGTTGGTGCATAGATATTACACATACCCAACTTGTCTAACAACTTCGAGAATACTCGATTGGATATCCCTTTGGTAAGGATATCAGCTAACTGATCTTCTGATCAAATCTTTAGTAATTCCACAATTTTTTCATTCAGTTTCTCTTTAATGAAGAACCTATCGACTTCGACATATTTTGTATGGTCATGTTGAACTGGATTATAGGCTATATCACATGCTGCTTTGTTGTCACAATATAGCTGAATTGGTTGCTTTAGGGAATAGCTTAAGTCCTGTAAGAGAAATTTCAACCACAATGTTTCACAAATTCCTAAAGCAATTCCTCTTTACTATGCCCGCATTTGTTTCTTGCTCCTCCATGTAACTAAGTTCCCACCTACAAAGGTAAAGTATCCTGAAGTTGACCGCCTATCGTCAACTACTCCAGCCCAGTCAGCATCTGTATATATCTCGATATTTTGCTTGTTTGTATGTTTAGAGAATAGAATTCCCTTTCCTGGAGCAAATTTTAGATACCTCAAAATGCGTATAACTGCATTCATATGTTGTTCACCAGGATTATGCACGAACTGACTAACGATACTCAAAGCATAAGAGAGATCTGGTCTTGTGTGAGCTAAGTACATTAGTCTTCCAACGAGTCTCTGGTATCTCTCACTGTCCACCAGTACCTGGCTTGTCTAAATACTTCAGACCTTCTTCCATTGGAGTGTTAGCTGGTTAGCAGGGTTATATACCAATTTCATGAAGTAGATCCAAGGCATACTTTCTTTGAGATAGGACGATTCCTTGACTCGATCGAGATATTTCAATTCCCAGAAAGTATTTTAAGCAACCTAAATCTTTCATTTCAAATTCTTGGACAAGTACTCCTTCAAAACTTTCATTTCTTCTAAGTCTTTACCTGTGACGATCATGTCATCCACATATACAATAAATGCAGTAATTTTCCCATGTCACTTCTTTAAAAATAATGTGTGATCTAAATTGTTTTGTTTGTAACCAAAGGTTTTCATGGATTTGGTGAATCGTCCAAACCATGCTTTAGGGGATTGTTTTAATCCATATAGTGATTTTTTTCAACTTGTACACCTTCTATTTTTGTTTCTCTGTTACCATGCACCCTGGTAGGAGATTCATGTAGACTTCTTCAGAGAGTTCACCATGTAGGAATGCATTCTTCACATCAAACTGTTGTAACGGCCAATCAAAATTTGCAGTTAAGGATAACAAGACCCGAATTGTGTTGATTTTGGCTACATGAGCGAACGTCTCAGTGTAGTCAATTCCATAAGTTTGAGTGTATCCATTTGCCACCAATCTCACCTTAAAACGTTCGATCGAACCATCAGCTTTGTATTTCACAGTAAAGATCATCGACACCCAACTGGCTTTTTTCCAGTGGGACGGTCAATGAGCCCCCAAGTTTGATTCTTCTGTAAGGAGGCCATCTCTTCATTCATCGCAGCTTTCCATCTGGGATCAGTTAAAGCTTTCTGCACACTATTAGGTATAGATACAGTAGATAATTCATTGACAAATGACTGATTTATTTGTGACAAACGATATGTAGACATATAGTGGTTCATGGGATATCTTTCTTTACTAGACAATTGAGGTTCATATATAGGTTTCGGAATACCTCTGGTGAGACATTGAGGTAACTGTCTCCTGGATGACTCGGGCACTATATAAGGAATATCCTCAGACAACGATTGGTTTGGTGTATCAATCAGGAGAGGCTCAAACTCGGTTCCAGACGTTTCCTAGCTTTCTGGGTGCTCATTTTCACTTTAATCCAAAGTTTGACTACTAGGCTCCAACTCATCCACTTCTACGCTTATTATATCGTTGTGTAGGGTATCACCACTTAAATCTAAGTTTTGACCACTGGGATCCAAATTACCTACATTTTGATCAGATACTTCCACAACATCTTCCTCAAGGTTGTATATAAGAGTTTGAATTTCCTCAAGATACTCCCCCTGAAAGTCAAACTTGGAGAAATACATAGAATCTTCATGAAAAACAACATCCATAGTGATAAACATGCGTTTAGTAGGGGGATGACAGCATCTGTATCCTTTTTTATAATTAGCATAGCCTACAAGGACACATTTCAAGGCTCGAGGCCATAACTTATTGCGTTGGTGTTTGGGGAGATGAACCCATCCGAAGACATGAGGGAGGAAGTTTAGGACTGACGGAGCAACAACAGCTTCTGTAAGTGCCTGGAAAGGTATCTTGAAGTTGATAGAACGAGATGGAACACGATTGATGAGATATGTTGTAGAGAGAAGAGCTTCACCTCAATAACATAAGGGCATGTGAGCCTCAATTAGGGAAGTACAAACAACCTCCAATAAATGTCTATTTTTGCGATCGGCCACACCATTCTGTT
Source organism: Fraxinus baroniana (assembly GCA_903798355.1). Classification (NCBI taxonomy): domain Eukaryota; kingdom Viridiplantae; phylum Streptophyta; class Magnoliopsida; order Lamiales; family Oleaceae; genus Fraxinus; species Fraxinus baroniana. Next base: position 9,957 of record CAIGRO010073102.1, read on the forward strand.
GAGATGTATCTGGGCAATTGGTTTGATGGATTGAGCCATGAGAGTCCAAAAATTGTTGAAGTCCAGAACTATGGTATTCCCTACCATTATCACTACGTAACACTTGTATTCAAGTATTGTACTGTGTACGAATGATATTATAAAATTTCTGAAACAGCAAGTTAACTTCTGATTTGGATTTCATCAAACACAACCAAGTCATCGGAGTACAATCATCGATAAAGGTAACAAATCAGTGTGACCATCCCAATGTAGGAACCTTGGATGGTCCCCAAACATCGGAGTGAATAACCATAAAAGGAACATGACTTTTATATAAAATCAAAAGAAATGAGGCACAATGGCTTTTTGCAAGTTCACACACATCACATTTGAAAACAGAAATATCTATATTTATAAATAAACTAGGAAACAACTTTCTTAAATAACCAAATGAGGCTTATCCCAAACGCGATGCCAGAGTAGGATTTTAGCTATCTTCTTCGGTGAACCAGTATGGCCTCATGACGGACTAAGGAATAACACTCTTCCAAACTTGGGAGTTGCTTACGATATAATATTTCTTGCAGAAGTTTATCAAAACTTTTATCTAATCCGGTAAGAAATATGTGTACTTAGGTTCGTTCAATAGACTGTCGATATGCTGTAACATCATTAGGACCTTTCATGACCACTTTATCACGATGACCAAGTTCTTAAAATATTTCTGTTAACTCCCTATAGTACACTGAGAGTGATTTTGCACCTTGTTTGCCTGAGAAGGCTTTCTGATGCAAATAGTAGACATGCATCTCATCATTTCCATCATAAAAGGCTTTGGATAGAGCACTCCAGATTTCACGAGCAGTGGGTATACGAAGGTAGCGTTTCATGATGTCTGGAGTCATGGACATTAGAAGCCAACGTTTCACCTTCTGATTTTCAGCATACGATTTTTCATACCCCTTATCCGACACGACAGGTAGAGTGGATTTGCCAATGATGTAGGAAATTTTTTCTCGTTCAACAATATGTATCTCCATCAATTGAGACCACACATCATAATTTGTTTCAGTAAGTTGAATACCTGCATTAAAGGCACCCTCAAACTAAACAAGAATAGGAACATATTTGGTTTCAGTGGATTTAATGTTTTCACTCATCCCATTTTTCTTCAATTAGATTTAATAGGTTGAACAAGCTAAAGAAGAACTACCACACAGAAGCAAAAAAAAAAAAAAAAAAAA
>CAIGRO010073111.1:0-11753 GCA_903798355.1 Fraxinus baroniana
AACAATAAGGATATAATGGTCAATGACTTAAAACTTAAAAATAAAGAAATAATAAAGTAATAGACAACTCAATCTCATCCGTCCATTAATATTCATCTAAACCATACACCTAACTTTGTCAACAAGTTTTGTCAACAAGCTTTGTACAAATAGATTATTTGATTCAAATGGTGTTTGTTGGAGATTAAAATTGAAAAACTAGCAGTTGACTTTTATTAGACGAATGAATTCAATAACGACTATATTTTCAATTTTAATTGGATTTTGAGTTATATCGAACACGTCCTTAGATTGTGATTGAGCACATTATTTTGAAAGATTGTATTTTGGAATAGTAGATTGATGGAGATTGTGTGGTTGAAAAAATAAAAATTATTGATGTGATGAAAAATATTATTTTATTGAAGAATGTGTTGTTGAAATTGAGTAGCAACTGATTTGATCGGGCAATCTTGAGCGTTAATTCTTGTTTACATTACAGTACTCGAGGCGATAAAGAGATAGACGCGTGACCTCTGGATGGCAAGGCCACACGTGCCCTGGCGGCCAAGCAGATTAAGCTCTCGTTTGATCTAATTCAAACAAAGGAACCCTGCTATTGGGCTAAGCTCATAGCCACGCCCAAAACAGGGCGTCTATGTGGTGCCCTCCTATTGGAGGGAGTCGCACCCTCCTATTGGAGGGGTCCAGCCAAGAAGGGTTTTCCTCAATGATACATGTATATGGCCACAAGTGTCTTGTACATCACACGAGGGTAGTGTACAAGGGAATCCTTGCAATGTGATACATGGAGCATGATTCACCATGGGATTAAGGGCGTGTAGATTTGATGAATTTAAACAATTATAAATTTTACTTTTAGAAATTTGATATATTTCTGCAAATCTCATGAAAAATAGTAAAATTTTATAAGAATTTGTTACATATATTCCTCAACTCAGATTTTGATGCATCGTAAAAGATTATAAATTTTCATGAATTTTGTGAATTTGAATAGATTTCTATATGACCTATAAAAATCTCATTAAATATTGTAAAACTTAAAAAGAGTTTGTTATATGTAATTTTAACTTGAAATCCATTCAAATATTTTAAATTTCACTATTAATAAAATTTATATAAATCTGAGTTATTGAGAACGTCTAAATTTTAATGAATTAAAATTTCAGTCGGGACACTTAAATCTTAATGGATTTCATTAAATCTCAATTGAAGACGTCCGAATTTAGAAAGATTTTAAAAATATATCAAAATTTCAATCGGTGACACCTCTACATAAATCTAGAAATTCATTCAAATCTTTTAAAATTCCTCTATTAATGAGCTCTTTATAAATTCACGAGTTATTGAGAATGTCTAATTTTATTTTTTTTTTAAAGATCCATTCAAATTAATGAAAATCTTAGTTTGGGACGTTTAGATCCATTAAAATCTCATTCGATGTGGAAATCATGACCGCTAGTTCCGCTTGGGTACACGATCAACTGCTAATATCTCAGGGAAGAAGCCTGACCCGCTTGTAATTTTGATGGGGCAATCCTGAACGTTCTTAGGTTTTATTGCATTTTAATTTTACTATTTATAGTAAGTTAATTTTATAATGAAAATTGCACCCTGTGTCCTTTACTCCTTTTTCATGTGAGATATTTTAAAAATGATCACGATTTGTACGAATGACCATTTTAATAAAATTTTACCTAAGAATAATCAAGATTTCGAATAAATCTTTAATGTAATTTTTGACTTTCTGGAGTCATTAAGACTATAGGTATTTACTTGTCGATTTCCAAGTGATGGAACTGCATTTGTTAAACGTTCTCTATTACCTAATGGTCAAGTAAAACCTCCTAAAATTCTTTTTCCTGTCGAAAAGGGAAGATGTATCAATTTTTTCAGAAAATTTCCATAGTAAATTTAGGTTTCCACAAGGGTCAATGTTATGTCTAAAAATAGGCGAGCATTTGAAAAATAACATTCTTAATTCTAAGAGTAATGTTATAGGTACATAAAAGTCTACATAACGTTTCACATAATTGCCATATGATTGGCCCTATTGGAGGGTTTATCATTGATTTGAACATTTAAAACAATCAATGGTATCGATTTTTATACAACATGAAATGTCAATCAAGATGTATAAAAGAAATGTACAAATAGCTTAATCATGCTCTATTTTCTAGCTCTGTACCTCTGCAAACCTACCCTATATCGGTCCATAACAATTACATCTTGAGTGGCTTGTCTTCAAATGCTCGTGAGATCTTACTATTTTATTTCTTTCTTTATTATATTTTAATTCTAGCGTGAGGTAATAATGGGCATAATTGTCGTAAAATTTCAATTGGTATTTAACTCCTATTTGGTCCACATTATTTCAAAACTTATTTTCAACCATAAATTCTTCAATAAAATGATTTTTCTATCACATTAATAACTTTCTTTACCTTTTAACTACATATTTTTCATCGTATCCCTATTTCAAATACATACTTTCCTCATTAATATCCATCACACACACCCTTAAACTCTGCAATAACATTATCGCTTCATGGAATTGAATAAAATCAAACTGTCAAAATTAATCTTTGGTTGGCAATTTGACAATTCAATGATCTATTATAGTCGCGTTCTCAAGTTTTTACACGCTTAATCTGCATCACAAATTTCACCTTATATTTCATTTTGTTTCGAAACGCATGAACGATTGATAAAAACTTGAAGCCATAGTCAATATTTAATGTTATTCACACACTATGTAATCCACTACAACTTTTATAGACTTTCCAACAACATATTTCAATAATTTTTACCAAAATTTGCTAAAACTTTAAGAAAGCTTTTGTCTAGTAACTATTATCCCGCCTACCATAACCAAAATACCATGATTGTAATTCATGGACAGGTATATCTTAAGCGCACACGATCATAATTCTGACACCATAAAACGACTGAATATTCATAAAATAGTTTAAACCACTTCAACAACAAGATAAACTTCAAACTTTTGAAGACAACTAACAAACATGGTATTCCAGATATATGAAATTACACGCAGGTAGAAACATTGGATGTCAGAACATCCAGGCTTGCAATAAAGCTAGTTCAGCCCAAATTTATTTCGAGTTCCAAATATTAAAGATAGATGACGACGATAAGATGTACTTGCCAATCCTTCTGAAATTTTCATCATTAAACCGCAGGATCAAAGATCATCATCCCATATATCTTCAACGGTTCTGTATGAGCCGAATTTCTCGTGGACAAAGAAGAAACCTGTAATTTGTCTTTCCTGCCAAGTTAGAAAAAAACATTTCTTATGAGCTGTCGAAAGAAAATGTCTTTCTCCTCAAAATGAAACTTTGTTTGCTGTGTAAAGAAAGGTCTAAACGTGTAGCATCTGAGCAAAAATTTTTAACACCAGAATCTTATTTGGTGATGCTGCACACCTGCATGTCTGGCAATTGAATTAAAATTTTATCTATTGTAGTGTCCAATCCGGTCTAATATTTCAAATGCCTCGTAAGTATTGTACTAATATTTAATGACAAAAATGTAGGGTTTCACATGATCGGTACGAAATAAAAAATTGCTGGGGTGTAGTCTCTTTATCTAATATCTAGCTCTTCTCAGGTGCATTTGCAAAAAATATTGTTGCATTACTCATGCCCGTTAGAAGAAATATAACCATAAATCTCAAAGGGATTTAATGAAAAATGAAAATAACTTGCCTGCTCAATTTCGGAGAACTTGGCAAACAAGTCATCAGGTATAGACCAATTGAAAACATCAAAGTTCTCTTTGATCCTTGATTCCTTTGTGCTCTTGGGAATTACACTATGGCCCATCTGCAAACCCCATCGAAGAGCAACCTGAGCAGGAGTTTTACCCAATTTTTCTGCAGTAGCAACTATAACAGGATGCTTGAGGACTTCTCTCTTGTACAACGGCGTTCCAGGTGAACCAAGTGGTGAATATCCCTTTTAAGAAGGTTAACAGGTTAACTAAAACGTAATAAACCCACAGTAAAACCATACTAAGATTTAAACTTCAATAGTGAACCAAGCAATTATGATTATCAAAATGAAATATAATCACCCCCACAACCATAAAGGAAGAGAAGTGTCATCATTCTTAAAGACAAGAACCAAACGAGCAATGTGAATTATCAAGTAACCAAGTTTTGCCAACTCACAGTGAGGTGAACTCCCTTTGATTTACAGAATTCTCGTAGTTTGGTCTGCTGCCAAAACGGATGGCACTCAACTTGGACAACAGCCGGAGGAATGCGAGCTACATCCAACAGATCACCCAGCTTTTTGGAGGAGATATTGCAAATTCCAATAGCTCGGACCTTACCAGAATCATAGAGTGCTTCCATAGCCTTCCATGTGGTAGGTATGTCCACTGGAAGAAAGTCATCTGGATTCATGCCAACAGCCCCCTTCCTCAGTCGGGCAGGCCAATGGATCTTCACAAGTAGAGAGGTCCATTCATTAGCCCATGATATAATTTTTCAACATTAAGGATGCAAAATATCCCTCTCGAAGAAGAAAACAGAAAGCGCTAATTACACACCACCTATTACAAAATATTTCAACTTTGAATGCCAGGAAAGCAGACAAATAGTTAAAGCGGATTAAAATGTCTGAAAAATTGGCAATGGCATTGTGGTCACCTCTATGGAACAAGCTGATTCTACTTTATAATTTCCATTAATGCAGAGTCTTCTTATAACGACATCTTGCATTAACTCTTAAACAGTCAAGAACATTATAAAGTGTTAATAACACAAAAAATTACGTACGTGATATAAATCAAGATAGTCAAGTTGCAAATCTTTCAATGTTTGATCTAATGCCACGGGTACATCTTCTGGTGCATGATCGGCACACCTGCAAAAGTTAAGAGATCAGTTCTAGCTTGAATGCTTAAAAAGTCAATAAGTAAAGACCAGATGTGGAAGAGAAGAGTAAGATGAAGCAATCAATATGTGAAATATAACGTTCCAAGAACCTCAAGACTAAAAAATATCAAACCCAACCCAGACAGAAAGTGAAGCAGAAAGTGCATAGAGAGTATTTGTAACTATACAGTACAAATTAAAGAAGTGATAGTACCACTGCATTACGCACATCCATTATAGTGGAAAACTAGTTCCTGCCACATACAATGGATTCCACACTTCAAAGTTGAAGTCGCTCACGTTGACAACTTTCATCAATCAGCTTTGCGTAGCAAATTATCATATTAAAAAAATTAACAATCAAATTGGGGGTTATGCATTGTCCCAACTGAAGTTAGAACCAGATCACACTTCTTGAATATATTTTTGAACATAATTTGATTACCAGAGTTTAGAGGTAATAAATAAATCCTCCCTCTTCACAACTCCATCGTCAAACAGCTTCTTTAAAACTGAACCTATCTGCAAAGAAGAAACAGAAGATGAGCCACACACACACACACACACACATATATATGGTCATAGTACATGTGAATGTGGGTTCCCATTTTGACCCCAAATGTCCCATTGTCCCTTGATACAAAACGGGACAGAAGCTTCATTATCCCAATGGCACTGTTGTGGAAAATTTTAAGTAATTAGAGAACTTTCCACATCAGTCTGCCAGTGAAGCAACTAAATCACTACCCTCAAATTGAATTACATTTTTCATGTCAAGAGGAGAAATCCATAAAAACACATAAAAAGCTTAATAATGTATCTTTACATAGAGTACAAGGTATCTTGTGCCTCCATAACAGCGATGGAATGAAAAAATACCTCCTTTTCATTAAAATAAGATCGAGCACAGTCGATGTGGCGGTATCCAACCTGCATAAAAGCAGCAGGGATTGATCGACTATAAGTTGTACAAATACAGAAAACAATTATTCACATTTCCAAACTAGAAAATCTACAAATGGGCGCACAACATTTTTTCCACAGGTTTCCATCAAATTTCATCTGCTCATGAATTCTTGAAAAAAAAATGGGTGCATAAAATTTTTTACACAGGTTTCCATCAAATATCATCTGCTGCTCATGGATTCTTGAAAAAAAAATTTCAGAGCTAGACAAATGACATCAAACTTGAGCAGACCAATCCAAACACGTTAAGCTTACAACTCTCATATGAATCATGCTTTATTCTCAACATAATTCAATAATCACCAGAAAATGCTATAACAATCTGACCATAGATGGCATTGCCGTTGCTCTGTGTTAATGCATTGGCTAGCAGTAACACAGAAGTACAAATTAACAACATAACCAGAAGTACAAACGCTGCAACAAATATTTGACAAGGACGATCCTTCAGATATAATGCATGTAGTCCACTCCTAGGCTCTAAGAGGACCAGAACAGCACTGTAATAAGCCCCTGTTTGTGACCCATTTTCTCAAACATTGTTTGCTAGATTAAACAATCTCCACCACATATTCCCTCAACAAAATATTCTACAAACAAAAATAAAATTAATTTACTTTTCAACCCCACATTCTTTGAACAAAAATTAGCATTCAAAACTCTGTTTCTTCTTCCAAAAATGGGAGACAAACAGCCCAAAGTTTACCGGCCAATATATTATTACAAATATTGGACAAACATCATGTCCAAATCCTTTTTTGTGTCCTATATTTTTTTTTTCAATCAAATACCTGAAATTGGAGTGGGATCCCCAGAACATTTTCTAAATTTAAACTCAAGATTTCTGAACCCAAACAACTCTAAATGTACTAAATAATATCAATATACCTCAGCATCACAAAACAATTACACCGAGATTTCAGTATGCAAAAAATCACAAAAAGGTAAATATAAAATATAAATTTCCACATACAAGCTCAGTTAAAAAAAATTATACAGAAGTTCAAGTAAGTTCCACTGAAGATAAAAGTTATAACACGCACGCACAGAGTACATATGTATGTAGAGAGAGTGGTGATAGGCGACCTTGATGGCGATTTCAACAGCTTGACCGACGACACCAGGCTCGGCCTGAAACGTGCCCAGGCCAACTGAGGGAATTTTCGCTCCGGTGTTCAACTCGAAGTACTGGATCTTGTTCGCCATGACCTAGATTCACGATTTTCTTTCTAGACCTAGATTAGATAAGTTGAAAGGTTGAACAGTGGACACGGCACTACAACCGAAGCAGTGAGGAAATCAAACTCCATTTCCGTTTATAAAGGTTCAATCCGAGGACATAGCTCATGGTATAGTGGATGAGGTAAATTACGGAAGTGTCTCAATAGGTCCATGAATAAGACTTGTCATATTGATGTTCATGAAGAGTCCAATTTTAAATTTTGTTAGAGTTAGAAATCGAACTCCCACACTACGATTGTCGCACAATTGAGACTACCTCACTTATATCATTTGCACCACTGAATCATGTCCTGAGGTGCTCCTTTCCGTTTATATATTTAGAGGGTGTTTGATAGAGACTAACGGGGTGTCTTCGACTAAAATTTTGATAGATTTTAAAATATTATAAATCCTAAAGATTTTCGTAGATATGAATAGATTTTCAATAATTTCATAAAAATCTCATCAAATATGGTAAAATTTTAAAAGATTTGGTTATATGTACTTTTAAACTTGAAATCCATTCAAATCTTTTGAAATTATTATATTAATAATTTTTTTTTATAAATCCATTAATTATTGTGGATACCTAAATTTTAAAAGATTTTATTAAATTTCATTCAAATTTCAATTGTGAACACCTGAATTTTAATGAATTTCATTAAAATCCATTAAAATCTCAATTGTAAACACCTAAATTTATAAAATTGTAATGAATTTTTAAAATCCATTACAATCTTAATGAAGGACACCCTCCTAAAATCGAATTGAAATTGAAAAATTAGCCATTGACTTTTGTTAGAGGAGCGGACCCGAAAACGACTATGTTTTCTATTATAATTGAATTTTGAGTTATATCGAACACGTCCTTAGATTATGATTGAACACATTATTTTGAAAGAATGTATTTTGAAATAGTAGATTGATGGAGATTGTGTGGTTAAAAAAAATAAAAATTATTAATGTGATGAAATATATTATTTTATTGAAGAATGTGTGGTTGAAATTGAGTAGAAGAATGAAAATAAAAATTTTAATATATATCAAAATGAGTATCTTATGATTTGACGTGGAAATCTTGACAGTCAATCCCGCTTGGGTAAAACAATCAACGACTAATATCACTGGAAAGAAGCCAACACGCATTTGATTTTGATAGGGGCAATCTTGACTGTTAATTCTTGTTTCCATTACAGTAAACCCAAGGCGATAAAGAGATAGATGCGCCACATGACCCCTCAATGGCAAGTCCACACGTGCCCTGACGGCCAAGCATATTAAGCCCCAAGCATATTAAGTTACTCATTTTCAACCACACATTAACAAAGGAACCTTGCTATTGGGCCAAACTCAAAGTCGACCAAAAAACATGGCATCTATGTGCCCCCCCTATTGGAGGGGGTCAAGCCAAGAAGGGGTTTCCTCGATATATGTATATGGCCACAAGTGTCTTGCACATCACAAGAGGCTAGTGTATGAGGGAGCCCCCGCAATGTTATACATGGAGCATGATTCACCATAGGATTAAGGGCATGTAGATTTTGATGAATTTAAAACATTATAAATTTTACTTTCAGAAATTTAGCCCCCGTTTGGTGCACATTATTTTCAAAAGAATGTATTTTTTTGGTTGATGTGATGGGGAATATGTGGTTGAAAAAAGAAGGAAAAGTTATTGATGTGATGGAAAATATTATTTTATTGGAGAATGTGTGGATCAAAAAAATTTCCTACTTTTTGACCACACATTCTCCAAAAAGTCGGTATTTCAAAACTCGCCCCCGTTTGGTACACATTATTTTCAAAAGAATGCATTTTTTTGGTTGATGTGATGGGGAATATGTGGTTGAAAAAAGAAGGAAAAGTTATTGATGTGATGGAAAATATTATTTTATTGGAGAATGTGTGGTTGGAAATGAGTAAAAAAATGAGAATGAAAGAAAAAAAAGAATGTGGCCCAAACAGGGGCTTAATATATTTATGCAAATCTCCTGAAAAATAGTAAAATTTTAAAAGATTTTTTTATATATATTCCTCAACTCAGATTTTGATGCATTGTAAAAGATTATAAATTTTAACGAATTTTGTGAATTTGAATAGATTTCTATAAAACCTATAAAAATCTCATTAAATATTGTAAAACTTAAAAAGAGTTTGTTATATGTAATTTTAGCTTGAAATCCATCCAAATATTTTAAATTTCTCTATTAATAAAATTTATATAAATCTATAAGCTATTGAGAACATCTAAATTTTAATGAACTTCATTAAAATTCATTAAAATTTCAGTTGGGACACTTAGATCTTAATGGATTCCATTAAATGTCAATTGAAGAAGTCCGAATTTAGAAAGAATTTAAAAATATGTCAAAATTTCAATTTATGACACCTTCCCCCCCCCCCCCCCCTAAAGCTAGAAATCCATTCAAACCTTTTAAAATCCATCTATTAATGAGCTCCTTACAAATTCATGAGTTATTGAGAATGTCTAATTTTTTTAAAAAGATTCATTCAAATTAATGAAAATCTTAGTTTGGAACAGTTAGATTTTAATGAATCCACTAAAATCTCATCTGGGAAAACTTGAATTCAGAAGAACTTCTAAATTTCATCAATTTCTTAGTTGAAGGAATCATGTTATTTGTACAACAAAATGGTTGATATACAGATTGACCGACACTCACAATTGGGGTTCACCTTTTTTTTTTTTGAATTTTTTTAATCATGCAGGTCTCGCATGCATGTGAGATGTTGTCAACCTCTTCTATATAAATGAAATTTCTTTAATTTAAGATTCCGACAAAACTCTTTTTTCTACATATTTTTTTAAATTATATAATCATACAATAAAATATCTACACATAAATTCAAAATATTTTCTTACTTTTTAATCACACATTATCCAAAAAAAATTACTATTCAAAATTTCAATCCACCTAACTAATAATGTCAAAACATGGGCTTTATCTCTCTTCATTACTTTTTCTCCAAACACACGGACCCACTCTCACCAACTCTAACTTTATCTCTATTCCTCCACCAAGATAAAGTAAAGCTAACAAACAAAGTCATAATTTTCAGTCGCCAGAAATCATGCATTTTTTCCATCCTACCATATCCTATCCTATCCTATCCTATTTATACTATATAATATAATTATAATTATTAATAAGATAAGAAAAAGAATTAATTGGCCTGGGCAATGTTCCTTATTCACACTTATTAATTTCTTTCAATTTTTTTCTTCTCCATTACAAAAACGACACTATTTTGCCTTTATCACATTACATCTCTCTTTTGTGCTATAATTTTTGATCAAATCGCCACATAATAGGGAGGCGCCTACGTCAAAAATTTGCTAACCCATTATGTTACCATGACAAAGTCCTTTGGATAATACCTTCAGTTAAATTGCTCATTGTGCACACACCCTTCCCATTTACTAAATTTACACGATAGGTTATATTTTTATTTTCCTATTCCCGTTCAATTGTGTTATATGTACATAATGTTTTATATACACATGATGTGGTAAGATAATGATTTAGTCAAAATTTATTCAATCAAATAAAAAAGACGATTTCTCACTCTCTTTTTGACATCTCCTCATTTTTATGTAAATCATTATACAACTTCGTAATTTATATATTTATTGTGCTTCATGTACATCACTACTTATAAATTGGTTTACATACACATAATGTGGTGATGCATAATTTTGGATTATAATTTCTTCAATCAAATAATTTTTTTTTTTTTGACATATCATCTATCCGTAAAACTTTATATTAGGGCTATACATGGTTTGGTTATGAAGACAATCGAATCAAACCAAAATTTTAAGGTATTTAATAAATGGAACCATCGGAGTCCTAATATAATTATTGAACCGTTCGAGTTCGGTTTCGTATCATAATTAATTTTTTAAACATTTATATCAATACTACATAAATACAAATAATGACATGTTCATTTGTAACTTCGATTGATAATTGGAGAGGGGAAGTCGGACTCAACAGTCGATGGCTTCGATTTGGGCATATAGATGTAGGTTTTCAATTTATCAAATAATCTGGGGTTAGTGAACATGTACTTACCGAATGAAAGTATGAAATTGGAAAGTGAAGAATAAAAATTAAAAAAGTCATGGATTTTAAACTAACAATGAAATTAATAATTAGGTCAAAAAATTTAAAATAAAAATAAAAATTGAATATAGAAATTGTGTTGGACTGGGTTATGCATGGACTTGACTTGGAAATTGAAGCATTAATAACTAAATTAGTTAATATGCTAATTTATTTAGAAAAAATTAAAATAATTTAATTAATTCAATATAAAAAATAAAAAAAATATTTAAATTCGATTCTTGATTTAGAATTGAGAACTGAAACAAACTGATCGATTATTGATTCAAATTTTCGTTTGAATATTTAATTTATGAAGAATCACATTATTCGATTCAGTTTGATTTGATGAGGAAGTTTTGTCCAATTCATATAAATCAAGTAGCATCGTTCTTTATAAAATTATTTGTGTCCCAATCTGGCCAGATTGTTCAAATCTTAATCTTAACAGGTGTCATCCTCCAATTGTAGCTTGGACTGTTGGACACCATTATTTTAGGGAATATTATCTCGGGTTTTTTTTTTTTTTTTTTTTT
>CAIGRO010073131.1:0-12492 GCA_903798355.1 Fraxinus baroniana
AAAAAAAAAAAGTGAAAATCTGATTTTTTAAAAGTTCAAACTTAATAGCTGGTTTGGTGTAATTACCACAAAATGTTAACATAATGAGCCTAATTAAGGCTCAAGTAAATACGTACAAGTTTAGTCCATAACATTGGACCTTATGTACCATACAAGACAACCAACCACGTCCCTCTTTGGCCCAACCCATTCCAAATCTTGAACAGGTGAACGTATTAAGCCTCCGTTAGGCCAATAAATTTATAAATTGAATCAAAATCAAATGTCAATCATATATTTATAATTAGAGGAAATTACACTTACACCTGATTTTAAAATACCATTTTCATAAATTAGGTATCTAGTTTCATAATACAAAAATCAGATTTTAATTAAAGATTTTTAAAAAAATTATTTTTATTTTTATATCTACCTACACTATCCAAACCCTAAACTAATTCATATCCTCTCCACTATCTTACCGTCTCTCCACACACGGCCAGCAACCACCGTCTCTCCACCTTATCTCTTCTCCACTCTACTCTCTTTTCGCCGACAACTCGTCTCCACGAGACGGCGCAGCCTCGTCCGGCGACTTTGTGCAGATCCATTGGTCTTGGTGTAGATTCGTTCTTCTTCTTTTTAAATTTTTTTTTGATTGATTGCGGTGTAGGTGTGCGTGCGGTGTTGGTGGAGGTGTAAGCTTCGCTGCTTCGACGCGAAGTGTGAACGGGTGTGTGTATGTGTGCGGTGCTTTGTGAACGGGTGTGTGCGCTTGCGGTGCTGTGAGTGTGTGCGTGCGAGGTGCTGTGGGAGCGATCGCGGTGTAGGAGAATGAAATGGTAACGAGTCTGTGTGCATGCATGCGACAGTTTGGTGTGTGCGATGTTGTGATGATGGTCGTGGGTAGGATGAGATGGACGTGGGTGTCTGTGACCGATTATTTGGTCGATTGTGACCAATAATTGATTAATTTTTGACAAATTAATAATGTGTGACCTAAAAATTATGACCGTGACTCGCAATTTATTAAATTATAATCGAGTTTTGACTAATAAAAATTTTGATTTTGTGATTGATAAATAATCTGTTACCTATAATTTGATATTTTGTGACCATAAAATAAGTTGTGTGACTTATAAATTTTGTGACTGATGAACAAATTGTGACTTTTAAATTTTTAATTTGTGACCGATGAACTATCTGTGACCTATAAATTTTTTGAATTGTAACCAATTGCATAGATCTGTGACATTTATATATTTATTAATTAAATATATAATTAATTAATTAAATCATAAATAAATTTTAATGAAAAACTGATTTTTGAAATTTAAACCTTCTATCCTTAATTTTGAAATGGGTGATACTATATACCCGATTTATGTATCGTTCCCTTTAATTACTACTCATTAAATTGATACGTGGGATCCACTACTATTCTGATGAAATATAATGGACTTATAATACAAATTATGTTCTATCGAAAGATCCAACTATTGATGGCTCAGTCCAATTGCGATCGTTCATGTATAATGTATTAGAGCAACCTTGAGTTAAGGGCCTATTTAATTGCCACATTTTTCTATAGAAAATGTTACATTTGAGGAAACGAATTCCACTTTGGCCATTTGATTGCAATGTGGAAATGGAAACTAAATTTCAATGTACAACTATTTTAAGCAGCATTTTCTTTGCTTTCATGGAAAACGAATTCCTATGGGTTTGGTGAATTTTTATTTTCCAACTAACATGGAATTTGAATTCCTTTCCATTTTTGCCTATCAAACGGACCCTAAATGTTTGAATACCCAATGAGTTTTGTCACGAGTTACTCGTAAACTTCAGAAAGCTTCCCAATGGTCACTCAACTTTAGTCCATTGCACTCTATCACTCATCAAACAGATTACGTTTCTCGTTTTGTCTACATGGATGACGGAATACCTATGTGACTGTTAAATTCGTCCAATTGTAAAATAAAATTTTATTTAAACGCTTATTTTCCATATTTTGAGTTTTTTTAGAATTTTCACTGAAAACGTCAAAAAATGTATTTGAGTTTTATGTTATAAGTTTAAACTTATTTTCGAAAATGTATTTTAAAAAATATGAGACCAAGCACGTTTTCAATGTTTACAAAATTGGAAACAACAAACCAAAACGCGCTCTTAAGTAATGAGAATGATTTTGTTTACACCTTAAGACATGTTATGACAGGGACAGTAGATGGACGTATGGGGTTCATGGTATATTCCATTTATCTGCCTCATAGCTAACTCTTCGTGGATGGACAACAATTTTGTTGGAAAATAACTAGTTACAATTTTGTTGGAAAATAACTAGTTGCAGTAACTTACAGGACAATAAAATACAGAAAATAAATTTTATCGATTGATCGAGTCTCGTAACAATACGATATAAAGTGAAATAGCCTACAGTTAACTGTTGCGACCTCTTTGAAAAATCACTCTCAAAATACAATGATCAAATCACTTGTACAACAATCACAAATAATTTCAAAACTCTTAAGCGTATTCAAAAAAAAAAAAAAAATGATATCAAGTATAAAGAATCTCATTATATATAAAAATGATATTTCATTTTCTATGTGTTTTTTCAAATAGCGGACGTGTTTAAATAGCTACAACGTCGTGACTGCCTCCACCATGATTGTAATTTTTACGAGCATGATTACAATTTTTATAGGTTGCTAATAACAGCCCAACAGTTATATTACTGTCTAATTTGAACAGTAAATAAATAAATTCGACAATGATTAAAATAAACAAAAAATATTATTTTAATCAAAGAAGTCCAGGAGCCTAAGGCCCAATCATAGACATTCTAATAATTGGGTGGGACTATGAATCGAACCTTCGACCTCTCACACAAATTCCACACTTTTTTGTTTTTATTTTTTGAATGAATTTGTAGCTAGCTGCAAATTCTTCTTTACTCTGGAAATTTCGAACACTAGTATCTTTGAGAGATCAAGCTAACAGTTTTCTTTGTTTCGTCTATAATCATTATCATCCCGTTCGTTTTTATCATTAAATTTTTTGGAAAATTGCAGTAACGGTCTTAAACATTTAACTTTTTTGCAGACTGTACCATAACCTTCAATTTGTGTCAGCAATGATTCCAAACCTTTGAAAAATTAGCACATGAGGTCCAAATGGATGGATTGACTGTTAGTTGACCAAGATAATGTGTTTTGACCAAATTTAAAGAGGTCAAAATGGTATATTCATCATTTTCCACATAAATCAATTACGTTAATATAAACAAAACAAAAAAGAGAAATGAAAATGGAATTGTTCATCTTCTCAACTCACCCCAACCTCACCCTAAAACCAAAATCAGGAAATCCAGCCACCCCAGTTCATCTTCCCAATCCATCGTTGATGCTCGAGAGCAATCCCTTTCGAGTTCATGCTCATCATTGCTAATAGGTTCTCTTTCATCCCATTTTCATGGAGAAAATTACAATTTTGTAAGGGCAGTTGTGCAATAATTAGAAACTTCTTGTGCCCCCAATACTAGATCGTATCATATTCTATCCTGGCCTTTTTCATTATGGAGTGCTTAATTGAGTTTTATGGATCATATGATGACATACACTTGAGGTTAAATCGAACTGATCTTTTGACTAGAGTGGCTGACAAGTTTTTGAGCAAACAAAGATATTTGCGAAGGGAAGATGGAGCTCCAGTTATAGACACAATTCATTTTCCCCCCATTAATCGTACTAGTATTTCAAGGTATGTTTTGATCTCTGTTTGGCATAGTGTTTCTTTATTCTAGGAGACGTATTTAGTGTTTTGGTGGTCAGAGAGCAACTGTTGGAAACTTTGATCTAAAATGAAACTAAGAACAAGAACACAAGAAGCTCGATTAAATGACTTAGTTTTATGAACAATAACTTTGGCTTAAATAGCCATTTAATACAGGATCTTAACAGAAACGAGAAAGCAGTCCACTTAGCGGAAATAAAGCCAAGTGGTAACAGAAACTTGGAACAATTTAAATATAAGTAGATGCCCTTAAAGACTAAGACTTTCCCTGTAGACCAGAACATTATTCTAACAAAAAACTGCAGTAAACTCCTTCATTCCCTTCCTTAAACTAAATGATGTGAAGCAATTAGTTTATACTAGAAACTTCACATACTCCCAGTAGCTTTCGAAGCTTCTAAAAAGCTTCAAGCTTCAATGGTTTGGTCATTATGTCCGCCACCTGATCCTGAGTCCCACAATGAACTAATTCAATTGTACCCTCCTTAGCTAGATTCCTTAAGAAATGAAACCTCACATCAATATGCTTGCTGCGACCATGCATAACTGGATTTTTAGATAGCTTGATGGTTGAACTGTTTTCACACATCACAATAGTACAACCCCCATCAGAATGTCCCAGCTCCTTTAAAATTCTCTTCATCCAAACTCCTTGACAAGCACAGACTGCAGGAGCCACAAACTCAGCTTCTGTGGTTGATAAAGTCACAATAGGCTACTTTTTTTAGCACAATGAAACATCACTTGAACTCATTAAAACACGTAACCAGATGTACTCTTCCTATCTTCCATGTCTTCGGCATAGTCGCTACGCCAACAACTCGCCATCTCCTCATTTCTTATAATGAATTCCATAGTTCACAGTCCCTTTTAAGTATCGAAGTGCTTTCTTAGCTACCTATAGATGTCCGTTGGTTTTGCCATATATTTACTTATGAGACAAGTAACAAACATCATATCAGGTCTCGAGGTAGTGAGATACATTAAACTACCCACCAATTGCTTGTAGTACGTCTCATCAACAAAGTCTCCATTTCCATATCTTCTCATTTTGAAACCTGGAACTATTGGACTACCCACTGAATTACTTTCCATCATACCAAATCTTCTCAAAACCTCCAATACATATTTCCTTTGGCATATATAAATACCATCAGACTTTTGTAGCACCTCGATCCCAAGAAAAAACCTCATCTTCCCCAAGTCAGACATATCAAACACTCTTAACATAGAACTTTTAAATTCAGACATCATAACTTCATCAATACCAGTAAAAATTAAATCATCAACTTAAACTTACAATGATAATTTTTCCTTCTCTGCTTCTCTTTGTGAATAATGTATGCTCGCCATCGAACCTCCGAAACCCTTCACCAATTAAATGTGCTTCGATTTGACTAAACCAAGCTCGTGAGCTGAGTGGACTATACAAAAGTTTTTGCACCAGTGGCAAGGATGGATATAGTAAAGATGATTATTGCTCTAGTAGCACAGAAGAATTGGGAGATTTTCCAGTTGGATGTCAAGTCCGATTTTCTCCATGGTAAGCTGAGTGAAAATGTTTGTGTGGAGCAGCCAAGAGGATATGAGAAAAGGGCAGTGAGCATCTAGTTTACAAGTTACACAAAGCCCTGTATGGTGAGCTGAGTGGACTATACAAAAGTTTTTATATAGCCCATTCTATGCTTCTGAGAGTACCCTTTAGCAACCAAACAAGCATTGTACTTTTCAATCTTTCCATGCTCATTATATTTGGTTTTGTAACCCCACTTTGCTCTTATTCTTTTGGCCCCAACTGGCAGCTCAGTGAGTGTCCATGTTTGGTTCTTTTTGATTGATTTGATTCCATTGTTCATGGCCAATCTCCAATTTGCACTCTTCACAGCTTCTTCAAAATACAATGGATCAGTTAACACCACTAATGACATATGAACTCCATCCTTAAATAGACCTTCACCACTAACATAATCACCCATCCACATAGGAGGTTTCCTCTCGCGAGATTGCCTAAACTCCCTCACTTTCTCTTCACCTCACTAGAACTATCTTCATTTTCTCTAACTCCCTTGTCACAAGTCTCTCCTACCTCTCCATCAGTATTTTCTCCATTCTCATTTTCACTCACACCTTCTTCATTCTCACTGACACCATCACCCCATTCTAAGTCTACTACTATTTGTTTTTCAAAACTTACACCCCAATCACATTGCTTTTCTTCTTAAAAAATTACATCTCTACTTACAACAACTCTCTTAGCAATAGGATCGAATGACCTGTAACCTTTTGATTCCTCACTAGCTCCCAATAGCACACAAGTAATGCTTCTATTATCAAGTTCAGTCATCCTTTCTTCTAGAACATGAACGTGTGCTATGCAACCAAAGACTTGAAAATGATCTACTAAAGGTTTCACTCCACTCCAAGCCTTCTCTGGTGTAACATCCTTGACTGCCAATTTAGGACACCCGTTTAGAACATAAATAGTCCAGTTCACTGCCTCCGGCCAAAAAGTCTCAAGGAATGTTCTTGTCAGATAGCAAGGAACGAACCATGTTCATCACGGTTCTATTTTTCCTTTCAACTATACTATTCTGTTGCGGAGTATAAGCGGTGGTCAGCTGCCTCTTGATCCCACTTTGTTTGAAAAAATCATTGAACTTATTTGAATTGGATTCTCATCCTCTATCAGTGCGAAAACACTTAACAAATAACCCTGTTTTTTTTTCAACCATAGTCTTAAAGCATTTAAAAGAATTTAAAGCCTTTGACTTCTTTACCAAGAAATACACCCATGCTTTTCTACTATAATCATCAATGAATAAAAAAATGAACATATTGTTGCCATTAGATTTAGGAGTGATCGGACCACAAATATCTGCATAAATAAGTTCCAACTTCTGAGTTGCTCTCCAAGTACTCTTCTTTGGAATATGGTCACGATGTTGCTTCCCGTTGATGCAATCAGTGCATGTCATACTTGTAACTCAGATGCCCATACCTTTGATGCCAAAGATGAAACGATTTTTGAGTTTTTGTGTGAAAGCACTTATCAGATTGTACTTGAGAGGGAGCTTGAGACTGAGGCAGCAAGATAAACATCCGATTGGCACTCATGTTGGTTTGAATTATCAAACCCTTTTTTGTATGAAATATCTTACACATCCCTCCCTTGATCAAAATAGTCAAGCCTCTTTCTTGCAACTACCCTATGCTCAAAAGATTATTTCTCAACTTCAGAATATAGTATAACTCAACAATAACATGATTGACTCCATTCAGCAGCAGCTTCACACTTTCCTTTCCCATCACATCCATTTTAGTGTTGTTCCCCAATTTTATCGAATGTAAAAATTTTTCATCGAGTTCATTGAACATAGTTTGATCATCATACATGTGATTAGAACACCCGGAATCAAGGAACTATGCATCTTCTCTTCTGGCCTCATACAACTCCACATAAGATATCAAAAGCATTTCTTCTTCCTCATCAAGCTCTACATAATTTGCTTCTTTGTTTCCAGAAGGACATTCATACCGAAAATATCCAAGTTGATGGCATCGATAACACTCCACAATTGCCTCGTTGAAGTGCTTGACCTCTCCCTCATCCTCTCCCTCTTCCTCTGTGGGTACTACGACCCCTTCTCCCTTCAGATGTCACTTTCAAAGCCTGTTCCTCACCATTACGTCTCTGAAACTTCTGTTCATGTACTATTAATGAGCTTTGTAACTAATCAACAGTAAGAGTATCAATGTCCTTTGACTCCTTAATAGAACATACAACATAGTTGAACTTTTCAGTTAAAGAGCGTAGAACTCTTACCACTTTAACATCTTGCATATCTTCTCCATAAATTCGCATCTTGTTGGCCACTGTCGTGACCGTAGAGAAGTACTCTGTCACTCCTTCACTGGACATCACCTCAAGAGTTTCAAATTCTCTGTGGAAAGCTTGAAGATGAGACCTCTTGACCCTTGCATTTCCTTCGAATCTTTATTTTATGGCATCCCATATATCTTTGGCAGTATCTTTCTTGAGAACGGTGTCAAGAACGATCATGTCGATCGCCTAGAAAAGATAGTTCATCACTTTCAGGTCCTTCGACTTCAGCTCCATCTCATCATTCTTCTTTCGCTATGCATGTGTCTACACTGATTCACTTGTTGGCTCAATATAGCCTAGCTCCACCAGCCCCCAAAATTCCTTAGATCGTAGAAAATTTTCCATCAGCATACTCCAATGGTCATAGTGACCATCAAAGCGAGAAATGACTGGCTGTATGAAACTCCCTTCTATAGTCATCTTTTGTGCTTCAAGAACTTGAAAGATTGTTGCTTTGATTTGTCAGGCCCAGTGGGGACTCTAATACCAGATTGTTGGGAACTTTAATCTAAAATGAAACTAAGAACAAGAACACAACAAGCTGGATCGAATGACTTAGTTTTATTAAAAATAACTTTGGTTTAAATAGCCATTCAATACACAATCTTAACAGAAACGAGAAAGCAGCCCACTTAGCGGAAATAAAGCCAAATGGTAACAAAAACTTGGAACAATTCAAATACAAGTAGATGCCCCTAAAGACTAGGACTTTCCCTGTAGACCAGAACATTATTCTAACAAAAAACTGCAGTAAACTCCTTCAACAACTATATTAGAAATTTGGTATTAAAATCATAACCACTGAGCAATAGTGTTCTCTTTCACTATGTTTTTGGTGGCAATGCAACATTGTAAGACGGTGACTGGATTTCTGATTTTTGGTTTTAGGGTTGGGTAGGTCTAGGTTGGGGTTGGGGTGGGGTGGGGTGGGTGGGGTGGGAAGATGAACAGTTCCATTTTCATTTTACATTTTTTGTTTTTTTTAATTATTGTAATTGTTTTATGTGGAAAATGATGAATTTACTATTTTTCTCTCTTTAAATTTGGTCAAAAACACATTTTCTTGGTCAACTAATAGTCAAATGAATGGATTTGGACTCCATGTGCTAATTTTTCAAAGGTTTATGATCGTTGATGACACAAATTGAAGGTTAAAGTAAAGCCTGCAAAAAAAATCAAAAGTTTAGGATTGCTACTGCAACTCTTCCTTAATTTTTTGTTGTATTGGGATTTTCATTGTTATGTTAATCTTGATTGATTTAACATACAACGGTCCATTGATTTAACATACAAAACATAGCTATTATTTTCAGTTGTCTATATTTTGACTCAACTCCACAAAAGATGGATTTATTTCTCTTATTAATTGGAAAATAGAAAATTGAGAATAATTAGTATTTGTTTACACAAAAATGTACCAGGAGAACCTTTTCTTTATTATAATAATACAGCCAGCTGACTAATAGAGAACTGCCAGCCTTACCCTAGGACATAGCATCCAATCTAGAGTTGTCTCGTGATACTGCAATTTTGTTTAGTTTCATTATAATAAATCATAGTATGTGACCATACTTTAAGGGGAAAAAAAAAAATCATTTTCTTAAAGTTACATAGCTATGTTATCGAATTTCCTTAAGAGAGAATTGTCACGAACCCCTAAGTATGCTCTACCTACTCATCTGTGTCGATTTCAGGTACACGTATCGTTCTTTTTTAAAGTCATCCAAAATTTTCATAAGAGTACGACGCTATCAACTATTCATTTGCCTTTATTGGGGGAACAAATTTACTCAATTTTACTCCACTTAAGGTCAACCAAGTTAGCAGCACATGTGTGTAACATATTTACTATTAATTAACATAACCTTAAAACAAACTTGCTTCACTCCAATGGTATTCAAGTTTAATTTAAGTGCAATTACAGCTCACTTCACGTGCATCTTGAAAAATTAATATTAATTTTAAATTTCCATTGACAAATCCCAGTGGAATATCTAATTATTTCAACATTATCATGAAATTTATTAATGGGATACTATTGAATGAGCACATGACATTGCACGTGCCGAGAATTTTGCTTCGGGATCACAATATTAAATTGCACCCCCACTCCCCCTCACATGCTTCAATAATGTCTCTTCCAAGTTTTTCCCCAAATATTTTACTCCAACAAACTCAATCCATTCGATTCAATTCAAACCCACTCCACTCCACTACCACCAAAAAAAAAAGGTAGAAAGAAAACATAAGGGTATTTATGCCGAGAAATGCACAACATATATGATGAAAGTCGTCACTTCGAACTTTATTAATATAACCTTAAATTCAATATAAATTTGATCACAAAGTTCATTGAACGCATTTCCCATATCACTATGAAATACAAGTGTGAAGCTTTTAATAGAAAAAAAAAAAAATTGCGCCGTTAGTCTCCAATTTATTGTTTAGTAGTAAGTCAATTTTCAATTTTTTGAACTGACGGTTTGATTTTTAACATTTCGGGTGTGTTTGAGCCACATTATTTTGGATGAATGTATTCTGAAATAGTAGATTGATGGAGAATGTGTGGTTAAAAAAGAAGGAAAAATTATTAATGTGATGAAAAATATTATTCTATTGAAAAATGTATAGCTGAAAATGAATAGAAGAATGAAAATGAAAATTTTAATGTGTACCAAACAGATGCTTCATTATAATTGCATAATCAGTCTTTAAAAGCGTTAATTGTCCAAATTTCCATCAAATTATCACATGATTAATAGAAAATGATGATCGACTTCATATTTTTATTTATCGATTTAAGTTGGAAAATAAAATTTAATTTTATGTAAAAAAATAATGAGGAATGCACCGTCCTTAATCCTTATCACATTGCATGGTCTCATTCACTCCCCCACGTTCCTATGCCCCCTTTCATTTGTCCTTCCATTGTACTTAACCCTATTTCAACCCCTTCATCTCTCTCTCTAAAATTCACTGGTTGGAGAACTCAGAATCTGAGTCAACTCACCTCCCCAAAACACACGCACACGGCACACAAACAGTTAAGATTGAGTAAGAAATGGATGTATATGGAGTAACTGGAATGGATGATCTACTAGACTTGTCTAATGATGAGATTTTCTCTTCCTCTACAGCCACCACTCATTCTGACCTCCAATGCCACGCCTCCTCATCCTCTGCGGCGGCGGCAGGTTACTTTGATGCACCTACGGCTAACCACTCCGATTTCCCCGATGTCTTCTGTGTTCATGTAATAAACAAACAAGATTTCACTAAATAGGCAAATGCAATTATAGAATGTACAATATTTGCTGCAAATGAATATTGATTTACAGTTTTCACTCAATATAGAGCTGATTTTCAATTTTTTTGTTAGAGTGATGACGTGGCTGAGCTAGAATGGCTTTCGAACTATATGGACGACTCAATCACCGATTTTCCGGCGAATTCCATTACCAACGCCGCAGCAGCATTTCGCGATAGCTCTCGGAGCATACTCTCCCGATCATTTACCTCCACTAACACCGCCGCTGCCGGCGACACCACATGGAGCTCTACATCACCACCAAATAACAATGCAAACCAGAGAGAGAATTTGATTAACAGAGGCAAAGAGAACGCTGACAATGTGCGTAGATGCACGCACTGCTCATCAGAAACGACGCCGCAGTGGAGGACCGGGCCGATGGGCCCGAAGACGTTGTGCAATGCCTGTGGCGTTCGGTACAAGTCGGGCCGGCTCGTCCCCGAGTATCGGCCAGCTGCTAGCCCGACATTCGTCCTCACTCAACATTCTAACTCTCACCGGAAAGTCCTGGAGCTCCGACGCCAGAAGGATCTCCTCCGTCATCAGCAGTCGCAGATATGTAATGACATCACTTTCAGGTTTGATGACGTCATTTAAAATAACACGTGTCGGCATTACAGAAACTACAGAGTCCCTGTAATGTGGAAGGATTTTAATATATTTGATTAAGCTGTACAACCTCCGTTGATAATCATTGTTGACAATTTTAGCGTTGTTAAAATTCGAGCTGTTAATTTAAAAAATAGTTTTTTAACCGTTTTTTAAATTGATGAATGTAATACTGTCAAGTATGAAGTTGTCAATCAAGATTGTTAGTTAAGGTTGTACAGATAACATGATTCTAATCTATTTGTACCATCATGAATGACAATATATGAGGGTGTTTGATGTAAATTAAAATTAGATTTTAAGTGAATTGTGATATAAGTTTTATGTGGTTGTTATTAATTGTTTGACTTCGACTTAAATTAAAATCGGACTAAAATTCGATCCAAGCAAGCCCTATATAAGTTGTCAAAAAAATGTTGACTGCAAAAGTAAGTTTTTCAAAATGTCATTGAACAGTTTGTTGACAACAATGTCAACGATTGTACACCAAATGTGATTGAATTTGGAATACCCTAATTAATTTTTTTGTCGCCCTTTTCCTAAATATATGAGAAATTTTAGATTTGATGTAACTTTATATTTTTCTTTTTCATGTTAATCCTCTTTTCAATTGTGGAAGGAAGTCATTAAAATTTCTTACTTTCCATTTCGTTTTGAGCCATGCTATTCGTACACAGGCGTACACGGCCCCCCTCACAATAGGGGGGTAGATTATTTTATTTGAATGTGGGCTCCACCCCTCGTGAGAGAAGAGTGTAAACTAACGGGTAAAGAAAAGGGTACGAATAGATTTTTTCTTTGGTTTTTGGGAAATCTCCCTCCATCTCTTGCTTTTATTACAATGCGTTCTCTCCAACTGGCAACTACCATCGGCCCAAAGTGCGAGGAAAGAATGAAAAAAAAAAAAAAAAAAAAA
>CAIGRO010073132.1:0-20284 GCA_903798355.1 Fraxinus baroniana
TCAAAAAATGGATTTTAAACACACTCTAAAATTAAATTTTTAATAGATTGTGATAGAATACTTTGAAATGTGTGGTTGAAAAGATGTGACACCCATAAAAGATGTGATTGATATTGATTGTTTGACTTTGATTTATTAAAATCTGATTTTAATGTGTACCAAACGAGCTTTAAATAAAAAAACAAGACAACTCGCTTGCTCGATCTTCTATATAAACTAAATCAAAGACGACACAATCCCTCGCTCTTCTGTATAACCATAAACTCCAACCAGCAAAAATACCAGCAGCACCCAAAAATGTCCTCCACTGCCAACGCCGTCGCCCCTACATGGACTTACGACGTTTTCTTGAGTTTCAGAGGTGAAGACACCCGAAAAGGTTTCGTCGACCACCTCTACACGACCTTACGCGAAAAGGGTATCGACACTTTCAAAGACGACCCTGCACTCAAGAAAGGAAGTTCCATTCACCTAAAACTCCAAGAAGCCATTGAAAGATCCAAAATTGCACTCGTTATCTTCTCAAAAGACTACGCCGATTCCACTTGGTGTTTAGAAGAGATTGCTAAAATCGTTGATTGTAATCGGAATTTTGGCCAAAAGATTTGTCCTGTGTTCTATTATGTGGAACCTTCTGATGTTAGGAAGCAAAACGGGAGTTACAAAATAGCTTTTGATAAATATGAAAATGATCCTAATATGGATAAAGAAAAGATTGACAGATGGAGGAATGCTTTGAAGGAAGCTGCTAGTGTTTCTGGATGGGATATTGAAAAGACAGCTGATGGGTAAATTACTCGTTTCAATTATGCCCATAATTTTCCATTTTTCGGTAAATCTACTGTATTTTGCAACCATGGTTTTTGAATCCCATGTTTTTGTCTCATGAATTTATAAGCACTTAATATCATCGACGGCCTTACGAATTTAAGGTGAGTTTTGCCATACTATACTGAAGTATTATTAGCATATGTTTTTAGCGTAGAGAGCATTTTCTACTGATTTGTTGATAATGAAACGTGATTTTTTATTTTTTTTTTGGCATCTGTTCAAAAACGGGTTAAATCACTGGTTGCCATCCAACTTCATACCTGGTGTCATCATTGTCACTCAATTTGATTTAGTGTCATCGTGACCATCAAATTTGATTTTATTTCATCAAGTCCATTCAATTTCATTTTTATATAACATTTTATGATGACCACTTAACTTCTTTTCACTATTTTCATTAATTTTAAAAAGGGTAAAACGATAACTTTGCATTATATATATAAAATAAATTGTAAAAAAAAAAATTGAAATAAAAACTTATGTTAAAAAAAAAGTTACTTAAACGATAAAATAAAATAAGAACTTATTTTTTTAAAAAAAGTTACTTAGAAAAAAAAAATTTATTTTAAAATAAACAATTGTTTTTTTTTTAAATAAGTTTTTAAGTTTTTATTTTATTTTTTAAATAATTTATTTTATATATATAATGCAAAGTTACCTTTTTACTACTTTTAAAATTAATGAAAATAATAAAAATAAGTTGAGCAGACATGGGAAAATGTTATATAAAATTTGGTAGCCATAGTGAAACATTAAATGAAATTGGATGACCTTGAAGAAATAAAATCAATTTTGATAGCCATTGTGATACTAAATATAAAGTTAAGTGATCATGATGAAACAAAATCAAGTTGAGCGGCTATTGTGACAACAAGTATGAAGTTTGGTGACCTCCAACGAATTTAACCCGTTCGAAAACACTTAAAACTTAGTTAACTTAGGATAACTCTTTTGTGTTTTTGTTTAATGATGATGATGCTGGATTATCTTTTATTTTTACAAACATCATACTCTGCTAAATATTACAATAAAAGTTACATATGGAGGACTTTTGGTCCCTACAATTTGTATTCCTTCAACCTTTGTTGCATCATCCATCCTTGAGTCTTTTTATGCCAGGTTGTGGATCTGGTAATAAGGGTTGCTTTCTGCTGCTATCTGCCTTGTAAAGAGTGGGGTTGTTGGGAGTCCAGATCTACAATCTCCAATTTGCACTGTTTCCTAAATATAATTTTGATACCTTACTAAAATTTTGAAGTGTCACAATTTTAGAGTACTCAAAACCCTATTAAATTGTGAGATGGTGGGTGCTGGCCTAGGGTCGCGTGCCACTTAAACTAGGCTGTTCCTATCCAACACAACCTGCTTGGCATGCCACCTAAATATGCCCATGTCTACCCAACACTCCTTCACCAAGGCCCAGGGCAGGGCAGGTGAGGGTCATCTAGGATGTGGTTCACCCTTTTGATAAAAAAAAAAGAAATAAAGAATTCTTCTGTTTTTGAACTAAAAATGGAGACTTTTATGATTAGACTTGTTTGGCCAAGCTTAAAAGTTAATGTTACCAACTTTTACATTTCTTTTTATGATATGGACTAAATATTAAAATTTGAGATTTAATCTTAAAATGTCCACTTTATTAAGAGAAATGGTTTATACCCTTTTATGTTGGTCTATATTTCGATATTTAATCAATATGAGATTTTCTTTTAACTTGCTCTGGTGAGACAGTGGCTCGTTTGAGGCGAGTATATTAATTTTGAAATACGTGTGCTTATTTTGAGTTTTAATCAAATTGAATTGCTCAATACGCTCCAATGCCATATTAAAATTTGTAGTGCCATCTTAAAAGCAATCTTATTAAGAGTAGTCAAAACCCTTATATATATGTCGGTCTATATTTCGATATTTAATTAATGTGAGATTTATCTGTTAACACTGAAAATACAATCCAGCGTTCATTTGACCTGTAGGAAATTGCTAAAAGTTTGGATAAAGCTCAAGTATTTTCCTCCATGATATGTGAGCAAAGTTAGAGATCTATACTAGGCACTAAGAGCAGATTCAACACTATATCTTGTATATAACACAGAAGTTCATGCTATAATGTTTGTAGTTGTTTATGTATGTATGTGACATGTAATGAAAGGGAATTAGACTATCTTATGTTCAAGCTTTAGCGGCTCTATTTCGTCGCTAGTTTATAACTTGATTAGGATTGGTGATGAATTTGAGATTCTAGCTAGGATTTTATTCAGTAGTATATTTTGGCAATGTATAATACTTAACATGTTCTTATACTCAGTAGTGTAAATGTGTAATATATGCAAATGAAGAAGATACTAAATCGGTCATACACTCTTGTCATTATTTTGTGATAAAATGCATTTATAAGCTATAACTCAGGGCCACAAAGAGGCAATATGGTCGAAGTTTAACGGTGAGAAATAATTTTTGTGGAATATTATTGCTCAAACATTCCTGTCAGAAGTGGTGACATATAAATATCTTGAATTATTATGTGATGCAAAACTTACCAATATTTCCTATGTCTATTGTAATTTTCCTCCTCCGTGATCTTCAGGCATGAGTCAAAGGGCATCAGAAAAATTGCTCTAGATATTTTGAACAATTTGAGCCATACAGTAACTCGAGTTAAAGAAAGACTGATTGGAGTAGAGTCGCATGTTGAGCAGGTGATGTCCCTGTTGAATCTCGAGTCTACTGAAGATGTTCGCATGATAGTTATATGGGGTATGGGTGGCATCGGAAAAACAACTATCGCCAGGGCTGTTTTTGATCAAGTATATAGCAAATTTGAAGGCAGTAGCTATCTTGACAATGTAAGAGAAGTTTCCAAAACTTTAGGACTGAATTCATTAGAAGAAAAATTACTCTCCGACACTCTGCTGGAGAAAAGCACAAATCTCTACAATAACACATCTATGCTATGGACAAGGTTACGTCACAAAAGGGTACTTGTTGTTCTTGATGATGTCAATGAACTTGAGCATTTAGACCGATTGGCTGGAGGGCATGATCGGTTTGGTGCCGGAAGTAGAATCATCATAACAACAAGAAACAGGCAGTTACTTTCTGCACGTGAAGTTGATGAAGTATATGAGGTCAGTGTCTTGGGGACTGATGTAGCATTGAAGCTGTTTGACAAATTTGCCTTTAAGGAAGGTTTTCCCAAAGAAAAATTCGAAAAGCTTGCACGTAAGGCAGTTAGATATGCTCGTGGTCTTCCTTTAGCTCTCAAGGTGTTGGGATCTTTTTTACACGGTCGAGGTGTTGATGAATGGGAAAATGCATTGGATAGATTGGAAGAAATTCCGGAAGATGAAATCTTGGAGAAACTTGAAGTGAGTTTTGATGCACTAAATGACATGGAGAAGAAGATATTCCTGGATATTGCTTGTTTTTTTAAGGGGAAGAAGAAAGAATATGTGATGAGAAAACTTGACACAGGAGCTAAGATTGGAGTAAGTGATCTGATTCAAAAATCTCTTTTAACTATAACTACCGATAACAGGCTTCAAATGCATGACTTACTACAAGAGATGGGTTGGAACATTGTGCGTCGTCCACATCCTAAGGAGCCTGAGAGATACAGTAGGTTGTGGTTACCTAAGGATATTCGCGATGTACTAACAAAAAATGTGGTAAGTACTGAACTTGTACTCTTTTGATATTGAAGAAGCTTTTACTAATTTTACTAAGGTATTAGGCGAGTGATATAATGTTGAAACTTACCTACCAACCACAATATTTGTCTATGATATATAGGGCACAGAAAAAATTGAGGGCATACATCTGGACTGCACAGAATTAGAGAGCTTTAAAATTAGCCCGAAAGCCTTTGCAAATATGAAAAACCTGAGGCTACTCAAAATCCACAATGCAGACATTAGGCAAATGCAAGCTTCTCTACCAAGTGAATTGCATTGGCTTGATTTGCATAAGTATCGAACGCGGACTCTGCCTCAAAGTTTTCGAGGAGAAAATCTCGTTGGATTGAAACTGTCCCATAGCCATATTGAACACCTTGGAGGACTAGAAAAGGCACAATTGGTATGAGATGAATTTTTCTTTCTAATCATAGTTTCAGCTTTTACGTAATGAATGCATCATTGGAATATGAAGAGCTAACATAGTTTTCTCAATTGGGCAGAATAAGTTGAAGTTCATCAATCTCAGTTACTCTAAAAAATTGGTGAGAACTCCAGATTTCAGCAAAATTCCAAATCTTGAAAGATTGGATCTCAGTAATTGCAAGAACTTGGAAGAGATTCACTCGTCCCTTGGGAATCTTAAAAACCTCGTATACTTAAATTTGGCACACTGCATTAAACTAAAGACACTACCACCTGGTATCCATTTAGAACTTCTGCAAACACTTTTTCTTTGGGAGTGTGTGAAACTAGAAAAATTTCCAGAAGTGACTGGGAAAATGGAATGCTTGTGGGAGCTTCATTTGGAGGGGACTGCAATAAAAGAGCTACCCCATTCAATCATCAACATTACAGGCCTCGTTTTGATAAATCTCAGCAAGTGCAATAACCTAAAAAGACTTCCAGACAGCATTTGTGAGTTGAAATGTTTGCATACTCTCAACCTTTCTGACTGCTCGAAGCTTGAAAAATTGCCAGAAAACCTTGGACAAGTTAAATCCTTGGAAGAACTTCTTGTCGATGGAACTGCTATTACACAACCACCGCCGTCCATTACATGTTTGACGAACCTGAATGTTCTATCATTCAGTAGATGCAAGCGGCCAAAATCTCGGAGTTCTCTTTTTCCGGCTGATTTGGGGTCCTCGGTCTCTTCTATATCTGGTGTGTTACCTCTGCAAAAACTAGGACTCGCTGGTAGCAACCAGACAAAATATCTTTTGCCTGCACCTAGACCATCTTTATCAGGTTTATGTTCCTTAAAAAAACTGGATCTCAGTTCCTGCGATCTACTTGAGGAACTTTCAGCTGATCTTGCCTGCTTGTCCTCTTTGGAAGAGTTAGATCTGAGCGGAAATAATTTCGTAGCGTTTCCTGCAAAAATTTCTGAACTTCCTCGACTCAAAATTTTAAAACTGGAAAGTTGCACTAGACTTGAATCACTGCCGGATCTTCCAGAAAGTATAGCTGTACTGAATGCAAATGAGTGCCGTTCATTACAAAGCCTGGCTGATCTCTCTGAAAAGCATGCCTTCTTGTGGAAGGTCTCATTTCTCAATTGCTTCGAACTGGTCAAAAACAAGGAGAACCATAATGCTGCTGATAAGTTGCGTCACTCTCTACTTCAGGTTGGTCTCCAAATTCTCTCCTTTTCAGTACATGTGTTAGTGCAATTCTCTTACCACATAGATTGCTTTTAGTAATTATCTTACTAAATCAATGCTGATTCCATGTTCAGTCTTAAGGGTAAACACATGATTTTAATACATTACTAAGTATAAAATTGGATAAGTGGTTGGCGGATGGGTATCTCTGCAGTGCTCAGGGGGCAAGTTTCCACCTTCTTTTTTAAAATGAAAAGATCCTCAATTACTTTGTACGGTTGTGATGTAGTACATTTAAACAAAAATCTGTAGAAAAACTGACTGAAAGTGAACCTGCGACAATATGTAGAGATGTAAGTCTTACAAGTTACAAGAATATATTGAACATCATAATTTATCTTTTGTATGAGGTGATGACTTCTTTAAATTTTGATAACAAGTTAATGAGAAATTCATGGAATGGTGTAGATTTTCCAATCCACTGCACAAATTATTTAAGCACTTTTATACCAATAATGTATTACGACTTGTAAAATGTAGTTATAAAAACTCTGAAAGTGTTAATTTCACTTGTTTCTTGTTAGGGACAATCTATTGTTGATGGTCGATTTAGTATACTCATTCCTGGAAGTGAGGTTCCAAAGTGGTTCAGTTGCCAAAATATGGGCTGTTCGGTAACCATCCCTCTAACTCCAGATAAGAAAGTCATTGGGATTGCAATTTCTATCAATTTTGAGCGTCTCGTCTCAAAATCAAAAATAGGGGTCACATTCAAATTGATAAGTCAGGATCATGAAGAGTTCACTGCTAATATCAACCAAACTGCCACTAAGCTGGAAGGGAACCATGAATCTGCTCATGTGTGGATAGGCTACATATCACTCCATCTTTTCCAGCTACTATTTCCAAAATTTCAGTCAGATGATTGGACTAAAATAGAGGGATGTCTTACAATTAATGCAATGGATGCGGCATGGATTAAGCCAAGAGGGTGTGGGATTCGCTTAGTGTACAAAGAAGACGTGAAAGAGGCGGAGACTCATCCTGGGGTTGACCAAGAATTGACCAAATCAAAAGAGGCAGAAGCTATTGCTGTACTGACATGTGGTGTCAATCAATTGAACTGGAATGTAGATCCTGTCGAGGAAGAGGGCACACAAATTCTCAGTTTGAGTGGTTCCACTGCCTTCAAGGTACAGAAGACCCTATCATTTGATTACTAGTTACCAGGAGGCTCTTTCAATGTGTGGCATAGTTGTTTGCGTTAAGTTTGTTCTTTTCGTCGCACTTTAGGGGCTGCAGAATGTACCCTTGCACTGTGGAATTTGTTGGTATTTGTCCTCTGCTCAGTCTGCTCTGTCTATGTTTGTTTGTCCTATTTTCTGCCAACAAAGAATAAACGTAGTTTTCTGCTGTCTTCATTGATGATGTATTGTGTGCTATGTCTATTTGTATTGTAAGACCAAAATCCTTTTGTTTGTCCTCTGCTATGTCTATGTTTGTTTGTCCTTTTTGCTGCAACAATGAATAAACATAGTTTTTCTATTGTCTTCATCGATGATGTATTGTTTGTTATGTCTCTTAGTATTGTAAGACCAAAATCCTTTTAAGATATTCGGTCTCTCTTTCTATGGATTATCTGTATCCCTTTGTATAACGTTATTATTGTGAGGGTTGTGTATGTTATTGAAAATCATTGTGGTTTCTCTGGTTTGTCTTATCCATGGTATTTTAGTCTGTAAAATCTTGATAGGCCTTCCCAAGATTTATTATTACTATTTCATCCAAGTAGTGTTCACAAGATTTATTATTATTATTTCATCTACATGTGTCGGCCTGAGGTAAACTTCAAAATTTGGGCTCCTAAGTCGTAGCAAGCAATCCATTTTTTCATTTATAAGACATTTACGGAACTAAATTTGTTAACTTAAAATCAACAATAAAGTAACAAATAAAATGAAATATTTATATTACAATCTGTTGGAGTGCGATCAAAGTCCCACATTGGTTAGAAATGACTAATGAGAAAGATTATGAGTTTATAAGTATGGACAATATCTCCATTGGTATGAGGCCTTTTGGGGTAAAGTCCAAAAGTAAATCCATGAGGGTTTAGTCTTAAAGTAGACAATATCATATCATTGTGAAGATATGTGGTATCCATAAACCCAAGAAGTGGTATTTGAACCAAGCCCAGACTTAGCCATGTCGATGAATTCCTCGGAATGCCGGACGAAGGTGGTGAGCCTCGGTTTGCTCGCGATGGGATTCGTGGAGGAGCTTTATTGGACAGGCGGTGTATTCTGGATGCTTCATGAACGTGTTCTGGCCCCAACACGGTGAAGAGGAGTTGACCTGAATAGAGCAAGCTCGCGAGTCAGGTAGTGCTCTCGGAATGCTTCACGGACGTGTCGTGACCCCAACACGGTGAAGAGAATAGTGGAGAATTCTAGTTGGTAGAGAGTGGACGAATAGATGATCGTTTGAGGAGAGGCTCAGTGGTCCTTTGTTCGAGGGGAGGATTGTTGGAATGCGACCAAAGTCCCACATTGGTTAGAAATGAGAAATATTATGGGTTTATAAGCATGGACACCCCCAAAAGTAAATCCATGAGGGCTTAGACTCAAATTGGACAATATCATACAATTGTGGAGATATGTGGACCCCCAAAAGTAAATCCATGAGGGCTTAGACTCAAATTGGACAATATCATACAATTGTGGAGATTTGTGGTGTCCATGCTTATAAACCCATAATATTTCTCATTTCTAACCAATGTGGGACTTTGGTCGCACTTCAACAATCCTCCCCTCGAACAAAGGACCACCGAGCCTCTCCTCAAACGATCATCTATCTGTCCACTCTCTACCAACTAGAATTCTCCACTCTTCTCTTCACCATGTTGGGGTCATGACACGTCTTGAAGCATTTCGAGAGCACTACCTAACTCAAAAGCTTGCTATATTCAATTCAACTCCTCTTCACCGTGTTGGGGTCAGAACACGTTCGTAAAGCATCCAGAGCACACCGTCTGTCCAATAGAGCTCATCCACGAATCCCATCACAAGCAAATCGAGGCTTCATTGAAGAGTGGACCCCAACACGATGAAGAGAAGGGTGGATAATTCTAGTTGGTAGAGTGGACGGATAGATGATCATTTGAGAGGAGACTCAATGGTCCTTTGTTCGAGGGGAGGATTGTTGGAGTGCGACCAAAGTCCCACATTGGTTAGAAATGAGAAAGATTGTGGGTTTATAAGTATGGACAATATCTCTATTGGTATGAGGCCTTTCGGGGTAAAGCCTAAAATTAAATCCATGAGGACTTAGGTCCAAAGTGGACAAACAATATAAAAATGATCTCAATGGCCACTTAATTACAACTCATCTTGCGGTTTTTAAGGCAAAAATATCAATCAATTTTGTATGATCGAGTTGTTCAACCATTTCTTTTTCAATGGATAAGGTGGAAAATCTATTCAATCTTTGTTGTGACAGTTGATCGAAAGCAAGTCTTGATCAATTTCAATTTGGAGAAACATCTTTCTGCTAATGCATTTGTAACTGATATAGTTAGCAAAATCTTATAAGCAATGCTTGCATTTGGAAAATAACCATTCATTTTCTTCAAGTAATATAGCACATTAATTGCTCTTTTTATTTCTCTAAGTAAACAGTACTTCAAAATTGTCAACTTTGTGCATAAGTCATCACCAATAATATCTGAATGTCCATAATGTTTCAAATACTGTTCAAAATTCTTACAAGATTTCAACAAACTGTCAACGTGCATATTCTTTAATATCTCCAAATTAAACAAAAATCCAAATGTCTCTTCATAATGTTTAATTATTCCAAGGGAGTTTGAAGTGAAGATCGTG
Source organism: Fraxinus baroniana (assembly GCA_903798355.1). NCBI lineage: Eukaryota > Viridiplantae > Streptophyta > Magnoliopsida > Lamiales > Oleaceae > Fraxinus > Fraxinus baroniana. Next base: position 9,991 of record CAIGRO010073132.1, read on the forward strand.
TTTGAATAATTATAAAGAGAAAATAATAACTCTAAAAGACAAGCACAACCATTTTTAAATGTGGAACAGGGCATCGAAAGTCTAAAATGAATTACAAAAGTAGTTCAATACTCAAATGTAATAGACTAAGTCATTGAGGTATACTTTCAAAGCAAAATTAGATGTATGGGACACCTAAAAAAACTTATCACTACAATATAAAAGAGGAAAAAACTTGGCACGTCACGTGTCACGATTTCCTATCATCATCATAATTCATTTTTTGTTCACTTCACGCAACATTTTTCCATTCTCACACGCAACTACATCGATTGCCATACACCAATTGCCATAAATAGTGCTTTCTGTCCTTTTTTTTACCCTCGTTTTCCTTTCCCAAGTTTCACGCCCCACCTCTCACATTAAAATTCTTTCCACACATGATGTTCCGATGCAAGCCTATACAAATAAGTGTTGACACAGGACAAAATGCCCAACTCTTTTGGATCGAAGCAGTTGAGGATTTCGGATATCAATGCCACGGGAAGGTCAGTGATTGACAGACTATTATTGAGTAAACTTTCATTGACAGAAAGCGTTGTTTTGGCATTTAATTTCGATATGGATTTTGGATTTTCAGACTCAAAAGTAAGAGCTTTTATATTGTTAATCAATATGACTTGAGGCTTGTCAATTTCTTATATGTACGGATTATCTAAGCAATCTATTAAGGTGTTCTTCGAGCCACTTCTTACGATCTGCTGGCATTCAAATGCCATAAAATTACTTATCTATCTAGATTGAAAAAAAAATTGTGCTGGGCAATAGTTGACAAGTTCTCAAGTCAATGCGAGTGAATGGTTATATGATAACAAGAGTATTAACCATTTAGAATGATAAAATGTTGGCTCTAAGAAAAAAAAAGTCATGTTCGCGCAACACGGACACCGTGCATGGAGACTTTTTTTTTTTTTTTTGAACAGTGCATTTTCACTACAGTTTCAACTTTCTAGGTGTGTATATTTATGTATTTGGATTTGCTTGTTATTTGTTTTTTTCTCGGATGATGTCTTTGTTAGTTTAAGGTTAAGACTAAATGTAGGGTTTTCATTTAGTAATGCATAATTTTCATTTTTTTTTTTGAAGGAATTCTTTTTAGTGTTGGTTGGAGTCAATTGAAAGTGCAATATGTGCTTCTGATTATTATGATAATATTATTATTTACTAGAGTTAGATTCTATTACTTCTCATTTCTCTGGTTCAAGTTTTTAAAGCTCAGGGTCATGTTGTACTAGGGAAAAATGAAGAAGTTAGAGCCTATTTGGTAGAAATTAAAATCGGATTAAAATTGAAAAATTAGCCGTTATTGTTGACTTTTATTAGACAGATGGGACCCAATAATGGTTATATTTTCAATTTTAATTGGATTTTAGTTGTTACCAAACAGACTCTTAATGCCTGAAGATTTCTACTTTTAGAAAATTTTAGGGTTATAATGAATTTGCCAATGAAAAATGAGTACTTATTTACTATACCTTCTCAAGTCAATGCGAGTGAATGGTTGTGTGATAACATGAGTATTAACCATTCAGAATGATAAAACGTTGGCTCTAGAAGAAGAGAAGAGAAAAGAAAAAAGTACGGTAGTGTCTCTGTGGTTCAAGTTTTTAGAGCTCAGTGTTGTGTTGTACTAAGGAAAAATGAAGAAGTTAATGCCTGAAGATTTCTACTTTTAGAAATTTTTAGGGTTATAATGAATTTGCCAATGAAAAATGAACACTTCTTTACTATACCTTCTCGAGTCAATGCGAGTGAATGATTGTGTGATAACAAGAGTACTAACAATAAAAAAATAAAATAAAATAAAATAGTCTGGTGGTGTCTCCATGAGCACGGAGACAAAAATTTTTTTTTTTTTTTTTTACAGTGCTAACAATAACATTTTAATTCACTAAAGTTTCTACTAACATTTTGAGATACATATTCTGTTATTAGCCTAAAATTGTCCAAAAACAATTAGAAAGGTTGTTGAGAGAGAAGTGAAATAAGATGTGTAAATTGAAGAGGGGTGTGTACACTTTTCTTCCCTTTCTTTTTTTAATTGGATTATGTTATAATTGTAAAATTGTTGCAATGTGCTAATTGAAAACTATATTGTAATAAGATGTATGTAAAGTTCTTTTTCTATATTTCAATATGTAAAAATGATAAAGCATAATATCAGAGTCTTATCACATTTTCTAAATGTGTACACAAGCTTAGAGTTAGTAAGATGCACAAGTTTAAATTTGACTTTTCAGTTCTCACCCTTATGAGTGAGGGCTTTATTGATGATTTTAAAATCACTTAAACACGCAAGGAAAATAAGAAATAAAAAACTGAATTGAAGACAGAATAGAATCACCTCAATGGTGTTTGTTCAAGTTGTTTGCTTTGGAACATAAGTAGTGGATGCCGAATGTGGAATTCGCACAACTTATTATAATGGGTTAGAGGGGGGAGAAAATTAAACTATGATTAAAATTAAGAATGAAATTCATATATTAAAATATACTAATATTGAAAGATTTTTTTTTTTTTTGTAAAATACTTACAAAAGTTCGAGCTAGATTGTGAACATGTATCTCTTTCCATTTTCATTGAGTTTTTTTCCATTTTTGAATAAGTTCCATCCCATGGATCCATCTTCAACTGTTTTATTTCATATTACCAAAGATGGAGTCCTACTATAGTATTTAAGCATGGATACTTCATGTTGTTCTATATTTACATGCCTTCAATTGAATTTTTCTAATTGTCTATATTAACAATACTTTGTTTATACTGTTGGCTTTGCAATAGGTCACAGATGGCTAGCTTTACAACATTTTATCATTGCTTTTTCAGGTAAAAAATTAGAGCATACAACACCAAAAAATCCATTTTTACTCTAATTAAAGTAATATTTCTCGAAAATTACTTCCATTCATAGAAGTTAATAAGTTCATTTGTAGTTGAGTAGCCCCTTAGCGTTAAATCAGAGATACAGTCGCTTCAGTGTGTAAATTGCTTAGCGCTTAATGGTCACGTAATTGTACGATATGCCATGATTATTTATGATATCTATATAATTTTTTTTAACCTTAAGGAAAACCAAGCGTTTATGTTCACATTTCTTAGTCCTCAACTTTTTGCTTGTATCGTATACGATACTATTATTCATTTTCATAATCCCCATATTTTGGAATTTTCAATGTTTTGTATTTTCTTTCGGTTCCCTATTTGATTAATTTTATCCTTTATTGTTTTCATCAAAAATGAATTCCTACATATTTTTTTATGTTTGTTTTAGTTATAACAAGTTAGAAATAAAATAAATTTATTCCCGCAATTCTTTGATGTTCCCCGTGAATTTTTTTTATTTGTGTTAACTGAATCTTTATCGAATTAAAAGAATAGAGTTATTATAGTCTTTTTTATCTTTAATGGAGTACATTTTATTTTTTCATAGGAGCTTTGTAAATATTGCCATCTACTTAATTTGTGCTTTGAAATGAGAGAGAGTAACGAAATTACATCTATAGTTATGTTGAAAGGATATCGTATTCAAAATAATGAAACATGGTATCAATACTTGATACTTGCTGAGTACTAATAAAAACCGAATTTGTAATTTGTTTTAATGTTTTATAAGAAATTGAGATATACATTTTTGTTGCAATATGCTTCTTGTAGCAGATTGGGCATTTTCCTGCAACATTGTCATTTAAAAATGATTTTTCTAAAATTTACATACAGTTATTTTTAACACTAAGCAATTAACGTGCAGCGCACGTTTTCCCACTGGTAATTGGATAAAACTCATCAAAACTAATAATAAGGACCTTTAACTTGTAAATGGCAGCACTACAAGGCTTTGAAACATTTTCTTTTATTGAAACTATAAAGTTTGTAAGTTCGTATTAAAAGCTTTAAATTGAGTTTTTATTAGCTTGAAATAGTTATTGAAACTTTTTTATGGCTAAAACTTATTTTAGGATTCATCCTTCTTAGCTCATGTAAACCAAAACCATCCCGGTGTCTAGTTTAGTAATCCTTTTATAAATAGAGGTTAATTGTAGAGATTTAAATATCAAGAAGAATGTAAAAGAATTTACTAGTTCTTACATTCTCACAGAGAACCAAAAGACGCTCAATCTTTTTATCTTCAAAATAGTTATTCCATATTCTTTGTTTTTAAGATTTTGGAAATTGGTTCCTCTGCACAAAAACCGTTGCATAAATAAGTAATCATTCTGGTGACTTGTTTGCAAAACTAAGATTAATAACAAAAATCATTGTTGTTGGAGTGTAACATCCCATATTGAAAGTATGAAGCTAAAACGGAAAGAAGAAAAGCTCAAATTAGAAGAAAAAGAATTATTTAGACAAGATAATTAGTTAGTCGTTATTTTTTATTTTTTTTTGTTGACAGTTAGTTCAGTTTTATGTTAATTTTCTGTTGATATAATGTATTATAAATACAGCTCAGTCTGATGTACAAAATTAATTCAATACACTTTGGTAATTCTTGCCATTCTCGCCTCCTTAATTCTGTTTATCAACATGGTATCAGAGCTAATAGATTTCGCAATCTAAATCAGTCAATATCTCTATTTCTGTCTTGTAATTCTGCTTTGGAATTCTTGCATTAAATATCTTTGGAATTCTTGCATTTTCTTGAACAATAGCTTGAAAATGAGTTCAGCTAATCCTTCTATCCCTGTGAATCTTCCTGAATCCAACCAAATTTATATTAATCCTTCAGACGATTCATCTAGCCCGTACTACCTGCATCCAAGTGAGAATCTTGGTGCTCTTCTAATATCAGAAATCTTTAATGGAGAAAACTATGTTGCATGGAGTCGCTCTATACTCATTGCACTGACAGTCAAGAACAAGGTACAATTTATAGATGGCTCAATCGTTTCTCCTTCTCCTTCTGCTGATCAACCTGTCAAGTACACAACATGGTTAAGAGCAAATAATTTAGTTCTCTCATGGCTAATGAATGCCATTTCAAAAAAGATACGCAATAGCTTGCTATTTGTAGTATCTACGGCTGAATTCTGGAATGAACTTAAGATCAGATATCTGAGAAGTGATGGACCAAGAGTCTTCCATCTTGAGAAATCCTTAAGCTGAATCAATCAAGGTACTCTTTATGTGACTGAATATTTCAGCACTTTTAAGACTCTTTGGGACGAGTACATTAGTTATAGGCCATTTCCAATATGCACGTGTGGTTTGATGGCAACATGTTCTTGTGAACTTTTTAAATATCTGCAAGTAAGAAATCAATCTGATTATGTGCTTAAGTTCTTGGTTGGACTGAATTATTCCTATGCTTCCATCATAAGCCAATTACTGCTAATGGTTCCATTGCCAAGAATGTCAAAAGTTTTTTCTCAATTGCTACAAAAGGAAAGCTAAAGACAACTTACAAACATTGATTCACACAATGAAACTCATGCTTTGATGACAAAGCAATTCAACCAACAAAAAATTATCAGCCCAGATTTTTCAAAGACAAAGCAAAGAAATCTGCATCATATTGTACTTATTGTGGATATAATGGTCACACAATAGAAAAATGTTTTCAACTTCATGGTTACCCTCCTAGCTGGAATGGACCAAAAGGAAAAGGAATATTGCTTCTGCTCATACTGTCACTACAACCCCAGAAGCTCACAAACATGTAAGTACTGAGCAACCAAAGATTTATTTTACTCCAAAGGAATTTAACAAAATAATGGCTCTTGCAAATTCATCACAACCTAATTCTTCCCAAAATAATGTCAAACCAATTGTTAATCACGTCACCTCATCTCATTTTTCTGGTAATGTGCAATCTATTCTTAAACCAACTTTATTTTCTTGCAATTCAGCTGTTTCTAATCCAAATTCCATCTATATTGAATTCTTGACACAGGTGCAACATATCATATGATCTGTTCACCACACTTATACTATTCTACACCTAAGCAAATTAGCACATCCATAAATCTTTGTAACGGTACCATAGTTCCAGCTACTCACATTGGCACTGTACACCTCACAGATTCCATTTTTTTGCATAATGTTTTGTGTGTTCCCCATTTTTCCTTTAATCGGTTATCTATCTCTAAACTTGCTAAACAATCTAACATTTCCCTCACTTTTATTGCTTCTTATTGCCTTTTACATGATCAATCAATGAAGAAGATGATTGGGATTGCTCTTGAAAAAGAAGGACATTACCATCTAACTCAAGATCTACCAAAAACCAGATCCTGCACACCAATTCAGACTTCTACTGTACCTTTAGCTCTTTGCTCTGCTCAAAGACAACTAGATATATGGCATTGTAGATTAGGCCATGTACCTAATTCTAGACTACCTTCTCTCAAAAGAATTGACTTTGCTATTAATTTCAATTTGACAAGTACTTGCGATATATGTCATTTATCCCAACAAAGAAGGCTTTCTTTTCGTGTATCAAAAAGCAATTCAAATAAAAGTTTTGATCTAGTTCATTGTGATATATGGGGGCCTTTTGGTACAGTTTCTTATTCTGGCTTCAAATACTTTCTAACCATAGTCGATGACTTCACAGGATGTACTTGGGTATATATGCTCAAAGCCAAGTCAGAAGTACAATCCTTAGTCAAGAGTTTCTATAAAATGGTAGCAAACCAGTTTCATTCCTCTGTCAAAATCATTCGATCTGAGAATGGACCAGAATTCCTACTCACCAAATTCTACCACAAATATGGCATCCTCCATCAAAGAAGTTGTGTAAAAACTCCACAGCAAAATGGTGTTGTGGAGAGAAAACACCAATACCTGTTAAACACTGCAAGAGCCCTAATGTTTCAAGCTAATCTGCCACTACCTTTTTGGAGTGACTGCGTCCTGAATAGAATCCCCACTCCTCTACTCCAAAATAAAACTCCCTTTGAAAAACTCTTTAGCAAAACACCCAATCTCTCACACTTAAAGGTGTTTGGCTGTCTTTGTTTTGCATCAACACTACATAGTCATAGACAAGAATTTGACTCAAGAGCTACAGAGTGTATATTCTTAGGATACCCCTATGATATTAAGGGGTACAAACTCATGGATCTCAAAAATAATAAAATCATTATCTCCAGGAATGTCACATTTCATGAAATAATTTTTCCTTTCCAAGTATTACCACAAAATACTGAAACTCATTCCCTTATGTTTCCCATTTCACAACCCTTCTTAGAACCAACTCATACGGATTCATACTTCAATCACAATCAAAATGTAGTCCCCAAATCCTCACATATTCTTTCTACTCCCTCTTTTGAACCTCATACTGATATTGAATCAGATTTACATACATCTCCTTCCTCATCTACACCTACTTCAACAAATCCTGAAGATCTGCAGCTTAGAAAATCTACCAGAATTAGACAAACACCTCGACATCTGCAGGATTTTATTGTGGTAATGTCTCTTCTTCCCCAGAAGCAACTCAATCATCGACTTCAAATGATTGCTCTCCAACAAAAGGTAATTTCTATCCTTTTGATCATTTTCTATCTACAAGTAGACTCTGTACATCACACAAAGCTTTTCTAACCTCTATCACACACTCACTGGAACCCAAAACATACACACAAGCCTCTAAACTTCCTTAATGGCAAGCTGCTATGAAAAGTGAAATTCATGTTTTAGAGTTAAATAAAACTTGGGAGCTTGTTACTCTTCTTAAAAATAAAAAGGCAATTGGATGTAAATGGGTATTCGAGGTAAAATACAGGGCTGATGGATCCATAGAAAGGCATAAAGCTAGACTGGTAGCAAAAGGATATACTCAACAAGAAGGACTGGGTTTCTTCGACGCTTTCTCTCCTGTTGCCCAAATTACATCCATTCAGTTATTACTTGCAGTAGCAGCAATCAAACAATGGCATCTCCATCAACTAGATGTTAACAATGCGTTCTTACATGGAGATTTACATGAGGAAGTTTACATGAAATTGCCTCCGGGAATGAATGTCAAAGGGGAACAAAAGGTCTGTCGACTCTTGAAGAGCCTTTATGGCCTAAAACAGGCTTCTAGGTAATGGTTTGCCAAGCTATCCACTGCTCTTATTTCTTATGGATTTGTCCAAGGAAATTTTGACTGCTACTTGTTTATCAAGAAATCTAAAAGCTCATTTATAGCATTATTAGTCTATGTTGATGATGTGTTGTTGGCTAGTGACAACATTCTGGAGATTAAGAACTTAATATCATTTTCGAATCAGAAGTTCACCATTAAGGACTTAGGAAAGTTGACATACTTTCTTGGATTGGAAGTTGCAAGGTCCAAAAATGGCATCTCCCTATGTCAAAGAAAATATGTACTTGACATACTTGAAGACACAAGTTTAACTGGATCCAAGCCTGTTGCCTTCCCTATGGAGTCTAACCTCAAGTTATCAGCTAATGATACTAATCTATATGAAGATCCATCAGGTTACCGAAGGCTCATTGGCAAATTGCTCTACCTAACTCTCACTAGGCCTGACTTAGCCTATTTTGTGCAAGTGCTCAGCCAATTTTTGGCAAAACCAGCTGTTAGTCATCATCAAGCAGCCATTCGAGTATTGAGATATCTAAAAGCCACACCAGGATAGGGCATTTTCTTTCCATCTTCCTCAGACTTACATTTAAAGGGCTTTTCTGATAGTGATTGGGCAGGCTGTGTGGATACTAGAATAAGTATCACTTGTTTTGCAATTTTCCTTGACAAATCTTTGATTTCTTGGAAATCAAAGAAGCAGGTTACAATTAGTAGATCTTCTGCAGAAGTAGAACACCGAGCCCTTGCAACTACAACGTGTGAAATTCAATGGCTTTTGTATGCCTTACAAGACCTGAATATCATTCATTCAAAATCGGCTTTATTATACACTGACGATAAATGAGCTATGTCTATCGCTACAAATCCGGTTCAACATGAAAGGACTAAGCACATCCAGATTGATTGCCATCTTATTAGAGAAAAATTATAGCAACATGTCATTAAACTATTTCATGTTCCTTCACATTTAAAACTTGTAGACATTTTTACAAAATCGCTTGGGTCTCTACCTTTTCATCATACTCTTCGCAAGTTGAACATCATTAACATCCATGTTCATCTTGAGGGAGAGTGTTGGAGTGTAACATCCCATATTGAAAGTATGGAGCTAAAACAGAAAGAAGAAAAGCTCAAATTAGAAGAAAAAAAATTAGTTAGATAAGATAGTTAGTTAGTCGTTATTTCTGTTGATAGTTAGTTCAGTTTTCTGTTATTTTCTGGTAACTTTCTGTTGATATAATATATTATAAATACAGCTCAGTCTGATGTACAAAATTAATTCAATACACTTCAGTAATTCTTGCCATTCTCGCCTCCTTAGTTCTGTTTATCAACAATTGCATAAACAGAAAAATAATCCCTACTAACAATTACTTAACAATGAACATTTTTAAAAAGCATTTTCGAAAAAATCAATTGGGAAAAGGAAAATATGAGATACACTATATGTGCAAGCAAGTGAAAGAAATGGAAAAAGAAATTTAGACATACCCAAAAACAGTATGAAAATAGAAAAAGGAGCGGAGAAATTGAGAGGTGGATTGTTGATGGTGAATCGGTGATGACGGTCACCACATCAGCTCCAACCTCCACCACCGTTCTTCGGTCTAGGTTTTGTTGTTGATTTCTCGAGGTTTTGGTATGGAGATTTATAACTTTTGAAGGTTTAGGCAGACGGTGGGTTTTATATGAGGCCTCTCCTCATGTCCATAGATGATCTACGAACAACTAACGTATTTTAAATTGACGTGTTTTAATCTTTCCAATATATACGTTATTATATACTCTTATTAATGTGGCAATATTAATGCGGTGAAGAAAGGTTGACGCTACTGTCTTAAGCCATTTGGGATTTTCGATGAATGAATGCTTAAGTCATTCGTCATACTTTAGTGAAAGAAAGTCATGTTTGAGGCCATTTTTTGTATTAGAATGTATTTTGAAATAGTAGATTGATATAGAGAATGTGTGATTAAAAAATAAGAATTTTTTTTAAAATTTATGTGTAATATTATTTTATTGAAGAATGTGTAATTGAAAAGAAGAAAGAAAAATATATCACTCCTTCTCTTAAAAGAGAGAATCTAAGGATCACTGTTCATTTTTGTCACAGCCGTTTTCACACGCAAACTGGTTTGGAACTGATTTTTTACTGTTCATGTATTATTATTATATGTATAAAAAACACAGAAAATCTAAAAAAAATAAAATATATTG
>CAIGRO010073152.1:0-10059 GCA_903798355.1 Fraxinus baroniana
CCCTGTTTGGTACACATTATTTTTTTATTCTCGTTCTTCTACTCATTTTCAACTATACATTCTTCAATAAAATAATATTTTCCATCACATCAATAACTTTTCCTTTTTTTCAACCACACATTCTCTATCAATCTATTATTCCAAAACACATTCTTTTAGAATAATGTGGCTCAAACACACCCTCAGTAAGACCCACAATATAATATCTATTCATTATTAATGGCTAACTCACAACTTTTAAGCAATTAAAAGTGTACTATATACTTTTATTCTGTTTTTAAAGGGATAAAATAATCATGAAGGAGACTTTCTTGGGGTTAGGAGTATAAAGGGTGCACGGACCCTAGTCAACTTGGACATAACCCGCGGTTTACCTTCGCCAGTTACTAAAGGGCCGACGGCTGGTGGTCCAGGATATAGTCTGGTGTAAGCTGAGATACCTGAGTATAAAAAAAAAAAAAAAAAAAAAAGTTACTAAACATAATCCTTGTTTTCCTTGGTTTACTTAACCAGTGGTTTGCGGCAGAATGAATAAATAATTCCATCTTCTCATTAATAAACTAATAAATTTTAAAATGTCAAGATCAAATATATGACTTATTGACGTCCATAAATATTTGCCTAATCAGTGCACATTTTCAACTTCCAAAGATGGCTTACTTTCTTCAATAAGTGTTAACGTGTGTTGTGAATCGAAGAAACACTCTCCTCGACACTTCCAACTACCACCTCTAGCGCTACCCATAATCTTGGATGCTTCTTCAATAGTCAGAGATGATTAAAAATTAACCCCTGGTCAATATGCGTATAAATAATTTCTACTGAATGACACTTTAAACATACAAGAACTTTGAGAAAATAGCAAAGAGAAAAGAAACGGCAGAATCCAAATTGAGTTTGAAGCTTTTGATCGACCCCAAAAGCAAAATGATTTTATTTGCTAAAGTTGAAAAAGACACTTTTAATTTTTCATCTTTCACATTCTTTCTTCGCCCATAGATTCTGTTATTAAGCTAGTTGGCCAACAAGAAATGATAGACTGATTGGGCTGAAAATTTGAACATTACATGCATACAACCGGGAAAGATTAAGGACTTCATTTTGAATCCAAAGGCACCAAATTGGATTGCTTCAATTCCTCTCTTGATACTCGATAAACCGAATGCACCAACTTGCAATAGTTCTCCCTTAGTACGATTGCAAAAGTGAACATTGCTTCTTATTCATGAGCGCTGGTGGAAAATTATTCGAATGAAGATGAATTTGTGAAACGTGTCACAACTTACATGGTAGTGGATGACTTGGTTGTAAAACCTATGTCACCCGTGTCCACCATTGATTCGCTTAACAAGTTTTATGTAAAGCTTCTTTATATACAAACAATGTCTTAACTACCGTCTTCTTCAACGATCTGTGGAAAACTAACAATGTTATTAGTTGAAGTTCGGGTTTCGTTGCAAATTTTTCATAGGTCAGGGGCTCTAGAAAGTCTTGGATCATGTTATCACACGACTCAAATGTTTGATCTGGTTTCTTCAAACCATATCGTGTCTTAAACTAGTACTATGTAATTTTATCGAAGATTCTTTGATGAAAAATGACTTGATTTTTATTACACATTTATACTATGTATCGCAGATCACAATGTTTTGTGAAAACGTGACAATAAACTCATTTTTGAAATCAAACAATCAATTTTCGTATTTCACCTGTTTTTAATGTAAGTTGGGTTGTTTTTCGGTAATACTATAATTAAGTCGTTGGCTAGTTTAAGTGGAGAACAATATAGCAAGACAACAAAATTGATAATTTTGTAATTACTAACAAATGTATGCGTGGCAGGTCGTAATTGAGTGTTTAGTAGTGTAGAAAGAATTTAGTATTTAGAATTGAGAAAGAACGTCATTGTACACAAGAAATGCTCTTTAGTCAACGGCTCGACCCTTGGAATTTCTCAAACCTCATCATGAGAAACATATTTTCTGGATTTTCTAGCATGCATAACGAGGCCGTATTTCTTCAAAGAGGTCATAATGGAAAAGTCTTGTGATGTTGTAAGTTCCATGGAGATTTTTGAAAAATAAATAAATAAATCACATCTTATTATTCAGCGGATAAATGTTATTGTTAGCTATTTTATCTTAATAGTTGATTAACTAATAATACATGATTATTAACTAATTAAGCCCATATTTGGTCTTGATTAAAATCTGATTTTAATCCAGGTCAAAGTCAAACAATCAATATTAATCACATCTTTCATGAGTTACACAACTTTTTAACCACATTTTTTAAAAACTTCTATCGAAATTTACTTAAAATTTAATTTTAATCAACACCAAATACCCTCTAAATGTAGAAAATGGGCAGCCAATCAAGAGGAGGAGGAAAATGCTGGGCAACGACTTCACGAAGACTAAACCCATCGCATAAGGTTACCACTTTCCAATCCGTACAATCCCTTTTTTCTTTAATCTCCTTTATGATTCATATCACCATAAATTATGTTCCCCGTTTTTGTTTTTTTTCACGCAACTTTGTCGCACTTCCTTAGTCCCCAAGTTTCTCTGCAAGCCTGATAATACATAGTACTAGATCATGCCAGGCTCGATTCAGAAAAAAAAAATAAAAATAAAAATATTGTGTTTGATTGAACGCAACAAAGGTATTTTAATATACGTATTCATTCTTGGAATTATGGCTATGTTCCGTAATTTGCTTCAATTTTGAGATTTTCATGGGTCGATACAAAGGCTCGATTATCTTTAATTGACTTATGGTTTATACAATCACCACAGTATGTCAAACCAAGAATTTAAGTGCACATGTATTTTTATCATTTCATGATTTGTTACATCAGTTGTTGATTTTCAGATTTTTTTTTAATCGTCTGTGTGACAATACCAGATGTTGTTATATCGACGATGATCAACATATTTTATGTCAACTATAAAAAGGAGATGAATGTATAACCCATCACTTCACATTGATCATCTTTGGAAAAAATATCTTATTAAAAAAAAATATCAATTCATTTGAACAAGTGAAGATCATGTTACTGACACTTTTTTTAATGAGACGAGAGACCATCAACTTTAGTGCTTTTGACTGTCGCATCACATAAAATGTGGTGCTTTTGCATTATTTCACTCACTTTTACTGCACAAAAAACCTCTCATCCTCCTCATCTTCTTCATCCTATTTCAGGTTTATAAGTAGTTTTAATTCTGGTGCTTCCAAAACCTAAATAACCAGGTAAGTTCTTTCGTGATTCCCCCTTTTGGAGCACATTTTCATTTCATTTGAGGAAAAAATATGACGGTTAGCGGTCAAATTTGAGTCCCACATGTGAGATGAAGGTCAAAAAAGTTATTGCCTTTTCATTTTAACGGCTATATTTTTCATTTTTTCGGATTAAAATGTGTTCCAAACAAGGACTTAGTTGATGTTTTGTCTCTCTTTGGAGAATTTAATGATGTTATATTCTTATATTAGAAACATTTTAGGATTATTTTAACCATTTTAAACTTTGAAAATAGTCTAGCTAGGAAAAAATTGCAATGACACTGAGTCTATGTTTGACACCCATTTTTTTTTCATTCTCAATATTATTCTTTTTCTCTTTCTTCATTTCAACCACATATTCTATCAATAAAATAATATTACACATAAACCCAAAAATTTTTCTTACTTTTTAACCACACATTCTTCCATTAATCACTATTCAAAAACTTCTTTCTAAACGTGAATTCGTTCACCCTGTAACACTTGGTCCAATTCACTCAGTTGCTGGTTGAATCTGCCAATGACCTGATTTCTCATGATGGGTTCCCAGTTTTTCTGGTGGAACAGAATAATATTGCTTACAAGTACGCCTAGACGGAAAGCGTGATGCAAACATTTCGCCTTGAGACTAAGCGAAAATTAAGCGGTCAACGACCATGTTGACCGTTTAATACTCGTCTAGGCGCGCGTCCACATCATACTCATATTTTAAGAGGGCCAATTTATTTTTTAATAAAACCCATAGAAATAAGGGGGCTCGAGAATGGTGATTTTGTATCGGACGATACGGAAGACGAATTAGATTAAATTGACGTTCGATGAAGAGTTAGATTAAATAAGATTTAAGCTACAAGTTATCTACGTTATGTAATTATGATTTTGAAACTTATCTTTACGTATGAATTGTTAAGTAAATACAATATTTTATAATTTTAAATATTTGGTATGTATTATTTGAATTATTGAGTTTTTTTACAATAATTAAAAATTAAAAATAAAAAAGTTTTTTAAGCCTAAGCGAAGGCTCGTTGAAACTTGGCCTCCACACCTTTCTAGAACACTGTTACATAGTTGAGTATTGTTTAGTCCAATTACCACATGTCGAAAGCATAAATTGGTAAATATGGTGTTAATTGAAGAAACATCCTCAACGGGAAAGCCTATCCTAACTTCGATTTTTTTTTCTTACCTGTATACATGTAAATTGTAGTTTGGAAATTTGATTGTAGTCAATTCCATTGATTCTGTGATTTGATTCTCTCCAATTTTAATCTTTTCGCATTTTTTTCCGACTAAGCAGAATGGCAGAATCCAAAGTGCATTTGAAGCTGTTGATCGATACGAAAAGCAAAAGGGTTTTGTTTGCAGAAGCTGGAAAAGACTTTGTCGATTTCATAATTCACATTCTTGCCATGCCAATAATGCCATTAGCTACTGCTATTAGGTTACTCGGCAAAAAGGAAATGGTGGGCTGCTTGGGCAAGCTCTATGAAAGCGTTGAGAACTTGAAGGATGCGTACATATTACACGGCAGGAACAAGGAGATATTCTTGAAGCCAAAGGCACCAAATCCTATTTCTTCAGTTCCTTTATCATTGCTTACTGATAAACCAACTCAGAAAATCTACTACAGTTGCAGTCAGTGCAATCAATGCAATGGTTTTGGCCATCAATACTGTTTTTCTGATGATCCAAATACACCTTGCTCCACGTGCTCCAAACCAATGACCAGGATTTTGACATATGTTGCTCCTCCCCCAAAGAAAGACGCGTCAAATGAAGGCGGATTTCTGAAAGGCGTGGTGACTTACGTGGTAATGGATGATCTGGTCGTGAAGCCTTCGTCCACTATATCCAACATTGCTTTGCTTAACAAGTTTAATGTTAAGGAACTGGCTGCACTACAAGAAAAGGATGTAGACTTGGGGATGAATGAGGTATGCTGGCTAGATTCATTTTTTTGTGGACCACACACACCATTTTTCAGATACGAGTGACAAATCTGGTAACATGCTGTCTCGTCTAAAAGTTTATAACAAATTTATGTATTCACATTATGTTTCAAAGAGAGAGTTAGATCAAAACTAACAAATCCCTTTATAGTTTTTTAGGGATTAGTTGTTTTAGATCTTTCAATAAATTTAGCAATTAATGGGCACAAATGGATTCATGGAGCCAACTCTAAATTCATCTGGAATACGGTTTAGACTGTTCTTGTTGTTTTAGATTTTTTTCTTGAACAAGGTAATGGTGTCAATGTTCTTGATTTTGAATTATTTTCTTGCTGAAGTCGTGATTTTGCTTTTTCTTGCCCTTCGAATAAACAATTGATTTTTTAAATCTTATTTTTCTTCAGGCTATGAAGCTACTGAAAGCATCTTTACGTACGAGCAATGTTCTAACCACTGTCTTCCTGAACGATAAACGTGACCCGACCAGTGTTAACATAAGTTGAAGATTGATGATGTTGGGATTTCATATAATTCTCCATTATATTTAGATGAAGACTGTTAATTGTATTGTGTCTGTGTTTTCTTTCTCAGATGTAAAAGTACTAGTTTGTATGCTATTATGTTGGTGAAATGCATGAGGATGAATTTGTGGTAATCTAATTTAAAAAGGGTTAGTTCTAAAATAGTATGATTTACGACATATTTGGTCTGACTGAAAAGCTGCTAAAGGCAATTTTATTGAACAATTTATATTGTGTCTTAAACTAATAGCATGCAATTTTATTGAAGATTCTCAGAAATGACTTGATTTTGTTATTATGATATATTTTACTTTGAATTTTGCTTCTAAGATATATCTTTTTTTCTTAGATTAAAATTGATGAATTTTAAATGGAACGTTTTTCTTTGATAACAGATTGCAGGTTTTTGAACTAATTACTTAGGATTTTATTGCTTAAACTTGAAATCCTTGGTCTTTGAGCAATTACAAGTATACAACTGTTATTACACATTCATACCATGTATCGCAGATCACAATGTTTTGTGAAAACGTAACAGTAAACTCATTTTTGAAATCAAATAATCAATTTCATATTTCACCATTTTTTAATGTAAGTTAGGTCATTTTTCAGTAATACTATAATTAAGTCATTGACTAGTTAACAAGACAACAAAATTGATAATTTTGTAATTGCTAATGAATGTATGTGTGGTAAGGTCGTAATTGAGTATTTAGTAGTGTAGAAAGAATTTAGTATTTAGAATTCGGAAAGAATGTCATTGTACACAAGAAATGCTCTTTAATCAATGGCTTGACCCTTGGAATTTCTCAAACCTCATCACCAGAAACATATTTTCTGGATTTTCTAGCATGCATAACAGGGCCGTATTGCTTCAAAGAGGTCATAATGGAAAAGTCTTGTGATGTTGTATCCTTTGGAAGTTCCACGGAGATTTTTGAAAAATATATAAATCACATCTTATTATTCAGTGGATAAATGTTATTTTTAGCTATTTTTTCTTAATAATTGATTAACTAATAATACATGATTATTAACTAATTAAATGGAGGAAATGCGTAGCCAATCAAGAAAAGTAGGAAAATGCTGGGCAACGACTTGACGAAGTCTAAACCCCGTCGCATAAGGTTTCCGATCCGTACAATCCCTTTTTCTTTAATCTCCTTTATGATTCATATCACCATAAATTCTGTTCCCCGTTTTTGTTTTTATTTCACACAACTTTCCCTGCCAGCCTGATAATACATAGTAGTACGAGACTGTTTGATAGAGTTTAGAATTCAATTAAATTTGAAAATATAATCGTTATTCAGTCTCACTTGTCTAATAAAAATCAATAATAACGATTAATTTTTCAATTTTAATCCGATTTTAACCTCTTCAAAACATACACTAAATCATGCCAGGCTTGATTCGGAAAAAAAAAAAAAAAAGAAAAGGGGTTTGATTGAACGCAACTAAGGTATTTTAATATACATATTCATTCTTGGAATTATGGCTATGTTCCGTAATTTGCTCCACTTTTGAGATTTTCATGATCTTCAATTGACTTCTTCTGCTCCAACTTAGTCTTTAGTGCTTTTGACTGTCGCATCACATAATTTTTTTTTTTTTCTTCCCTCTAAATGTAATGCTTTTGCATTATTCCTCACTTTTCCTGCATAAAAACACTCTCATCCTCCTCATCTTCTTCAACCTATTTCAGGTTTATAAGTAGTTTTAATTCTGGTGCTTACAAAGTGGAAGAATAGAAACCCTAAACCTAAATACTCAGGTAAGTTCTATCATGATTTAATTGATGTTTTTTTTCCCTCTTTGGAGAATTTAATGATGTTATATTCTTATATCCGAAGATAGTCTAGGAAAAAGTTGCAATGACACTAAAATTGAAGAGAAGGCTAAGAATTCTTGTTGTTTTTCATTTTTTTTCTAAAAGCGAATCTGTTCACCCTGCAACACTTGGTCCAGTTCACTCAGTTGCTGGTTGAGTCGGCCAATGACCCGATTTCTCGCGATGGGTTTCCAGTTTTTCTGGTGGAACGGAATAATATTGCTTACTATCTAGTTGAGTATTGTTTAGTCCAATTACGACATTTCGAAAGCGTAAATTGGTAATTACGGTGTTAATTGAAGAAACATCCTCAACGGGAAAGCCTATCCTAACTTCGATTTTTTTTCTTACCTGTATGCATGTAAATTGTAGTTTGGAAATTTGATTGTATTCAATTCCATTGATTCTGTGATTTGATTCTCTCCAATTTCAATCTTTTCGCATTTTTTCCCGACTAATCCTTGTATAAATAGACTTTGAAT
Source organism: Fraxinus baroniana (assembly GCA_903798355.1). Classification (NCBI taxonomy): domain Eukaryota; kingdom Viridiplantae; phylum Streptophyta; class Magnoliopsida; order Lamiales; family Oleaceae; genus Fraxinus; species Fraxinus baroniana. Next base: position 8,072 of record CAIGRO010073152.1, read on the forward strand.
TTCTTTTCTGTAACAGAGAATAACACAGATTTTCATAAGCAGAATGGCAGAATCCAAAGTGCATTTGAAGCTGTTGATCGATACGAAAAGCAAAAGGGTTTTATTTGCAGAAGCTGGAAAAGACTTTGTCGATTTCATATTTCACATTCTTGCTATGCCATTAGCTACTGCTATTAGGTTACTCGGCAAAAAGGAAATGGTGGGCTGCTTGGGCAAGCTCTATGAAAGCGTTGAGAACTTGAATGATTCGTACATATTACACGGCAGGAACAAGGAGATATTCTTGAAGCCAAAGGCACCAAATCCTATTTCTTCTGTTCCTTTATCATTGCTTACTGATAAACCGACTCAGAAAATCTACTACAGTTGCAGTCAGTGCAATCAATCACACAATTTGGGTCCTAGTTGCAATTTGGGCGGTCCTTTTGGCAGATGTGAGCAGCGTCAATACAGTTTTTCTGATGATCCAAATACACCTTGCTCCACGTGCTCCAAACCAATGACCAGGATTTTGACATATGTTGCTCCTCCCTCAAAGACAGACGTGTCAAACGAAGGCGGATTTGTGAAAGGCGTGGTGACTTACATGGTAATGGATGATCTGGTTGTGAAGCCTTTGTCCACTATATCCAGCGTTGCTTTGCTTAACAAGTTTAATGTTAAGGAATTGGCTGCACTACAAGAAAAGGAGGTAGACTTAGGGATGAATGAGGTATGCTGGCTGGATACATTTTTTTTGTGGACCACACTAACCATTTTTCACATACGAGTGACAACTTTGATAACATGCTGAACTGTCCCATCTAAAAGTTTAAAAAGTTTTAAGACAAATTTATGTATTCACATTATGTTTCAAAGAGAGTTAGATCAAAACTAACAAATCCCATTATAGTTTTTTAGGGATTAGTTGTTTTAGATCTTTCAATAGATTTAGCAAATTAATAGGCACAAACGGATTCATGGAGGCTGTTCTTGTTGTTTTAGATTTTGTCTTGAACATGGTAATGGCGTCAATGTTCTTGATTTTGAATAATTTTCTTGCAGAAGTCGTGATTTGCTTTTCCTTGCCCTTCGAATACACAATTGATTTTTTAAATCTTATTTTTCTTCAGGCTCTGAAGCTGTTGAAAGCATCGTTACGTACGAGCAATGTTTTAACCACTGTCTTCCTGAACGATAAACGTGACCCGACCAGTGTTAACATAAGTTGAAGATTGATGATGTTGGGATTTCATGTAATTCTCCATTATATTTAGATGAAGACTGTTAATTGTATTGTGTCTGTGTTTTCTTTCTCAGATGTAAAAGTACTAGTTTGTATGCTATTATGTTGGTGAAATGCGTGAGGATGAATTTGTGGTAATATAATTTAAAAAGGGTTAGTTCTAAAATAGTATGATTTACGACATATTTGGAGTGTGTGTGGTAGAGATTAAAATCAGATTAAAATTGAAAATATAGTCGTTATTTGCTTTTCCTTGCCCTTCGAATACACAATTGATTTTTTAAATCTTATTTTTCTTCAGGCTCTGAAGCTGTTGAAAGCATTTTTACGTACGAGCAATGTTTTAACCACTGTCTTCCTGAACGATAAACGTGACCCGACCAGTGTTAACATAAGTTGAAGATTGATGATGTTGGGATTTCATGTAATTCTCCATTATATTTAGATGAAGACTGTTAATTGTATTGTGTCTGTGTTTTCTTTCTCAGATGTAAAAGTACTAGTTTGTATGCTATTATGTTGGTGAAATGCGTGAGGATGAATTTGTGGTAATATAATTTAAAAAGGGTTAGTTCTAAAATAGTATGATTTACGACATATTTGGAGTGTGTGTGGTAGAGATTAAAATCAGATTAAAATTGAAAATATAGTCGTTATTTGCTTTTCCTTGCCCTTCGAATACACAATTGATTTTTTAAATCTTATTTTTCTTCAGGCTCTGAAGCTGTTGAAAGCATTTTTACGTACGAGCAATGTTTTAACC